>BMAO01030519.1:0-67102 GCA_019973975.1 Trichonephila clavata
CTCAAAATTTACTTTCGCTTTCATAATTAATATGCATTATTTCAGCAGGTTTTTCCCTTGCTTGATCAGTTTAAACTTTCTTCAATATAGATCACAGATGCACATTTCTTTTTTTTTTTTTTATAATATATATTCTGCTCATTATATAACATTTATAAACCATAATAAGTCGTACAAAGCAAGCAAAACCACTAAGTTGTTCACAGGGAGAAAATGTAGTATGTTCATTGAAAATATTTTGAAACAAAAGTTGTTGCGTCGGCATCTTCAAGGTCATTGATAACAATTAAACAGTTTTCCCAGAATTAATGGTTTCGTGAACTTAGGGTGACTGTGATACACCCGCCTCCAAACAAGCCGCTCCAACATCTAAGACTGTCACATATGGATGGGACTGTTTTTCATCCAGACGCCCACAACACCGAAATCACCGACCATACACCCGCCGCTCCAGGGTTAAAAGTGCTCTCTAATTTTAGTGATAAAAATTTTTCTCTTCCCAATTTGTTGATTTTGAACTTTGCTGCAACAGCGTATCATCAACATTTCAGTTTTCATCAAATAAAAAAAAAACATTTTTTCTTACAACAGAAAGGATCATACAAAGATGCTTAATAGACTTTTCATAAGCTCTATACCAGGAGCGCTGGATAACTGCTGCCAGATTTACATGTATAAGCCTAGTTATAAAATGGTCTTTGAAAGAACGAAAACAGAACTCGCGACAGTCAATTTGATGATTTGGAAGGAAAATAAGTTTAGTAAAAAGCGGGAGAATTTAGTTAGTTATGTGGTTCATTATAGCATACTAGATGTGAATCCTGGCCACAGATTAAAATACAAATCATAAAATACAAATATAATATACATACAATTACGATTTGATTTTTAATGAACAAAAATATTATGATATTCATAACAATAATAAATATTGTTGTAAATGTGAACTAATAGAGATATTTAATGAATAAGTAACTAGTTAATAAAAAAAAGATACTAAAATTAAAATAAGAATTTTTTTTTGTCATTTTTTACTTTTCAGGCTGGCTGGCTGTTCGTGAATAAAGGGAGCAAAAAATTGTCTAGATTAACACAAGAGGCTTGTAAGGCTCTGAGAGAGAGAAAATAAGTCATTAAGGTGATATGGTACCCTAAAAATCATTAAACTGTCGAAAAACTTTTATTGGCTTTTTTAATACCTCAAATCTTTATAAGACAGGCTTGCAAAATTTCAAAGCTTTAGCTGCATTTTTTTATCAAGTTATGGAGCAATATTTGATGCTAGACAGCAACTACCAAGCCCACATTTCAGATTATCTGCTAGAAAAGAGCTTGATAAAAAATAAATTAACTATTTTTCAACCACACGTAAGTGAAACTGAAGAAAGAATTGTTTCAAGAAAGAATTGTGGAATTTATGCAAAAATTCTAGTTTGTAAATTGTTTGCTGAAGAGCAAATGGATTTGGTCAAGATTTAAAAGCTGCGTGTGCTTTTTATGATATTATTATGAATGAAACTAAAACTTCAAAACGGATTCTCCCAAAGCACAAATACTAAATCTCATTTTGATAACTCAGATAATTAAAAATCTAATTCGCAAAGAATAGAAAAACTCTCCCATGTTTTATACATTTGTTTTTGGTGATATATATATATATATATATCCCATGTGCGCGAGATTCAACACTTTTATTATTAAAATAATTTAAGATATTTATTTAAACAAATGCTCATATACAGATCTTAGATTTTGATGTATTTTACCTATAAATTGTTATTTGCTTTTGCTTTTATCCGTGTGCAATATTTAACATGCGAAGGCTTTTAAAATCATGGAAATAAAAAATAAAGGCATAAACATCTTTTGTACGTGTTGTGCATTAGCTCTGAGCATGGAATTAGCTATGAAGTGTGTGTATTTATTTCTTTTATAATTATTAAGATAAAGTTTTATGAAATATTGATCTTTCACTCGTTTTTTTCTACATATTCATTACGGCAGTATACTGTTTAATTGTTCTACATTTGTGCAATTTTTTATGGTAAGTAGTTAAGCTAATTAAGTAAGTAGTATAAGCTAATTAACATTTCATAAAAGTTTCAGACGATTCGATGAATATTATATCATGCTATTCATGGAATGAAAAATTCAAACTCATTTTTCTCCATGTTGAATTTTTGTACATATACTGTTATTCAAATCCCAAGGCTTTTTTGATAATTGAAGTATGGATTTGAAATTTTTTATACATGTTCTGAAATGTATGTTTCGTAAAACTATGCATGGAATTAGCTCTAACATGTTTAGTACTTTTTCTAAAAAATTTCAAAATCAAAATTAATGTTTTTTTTGGAATTTTTGGAAGTTTAACCATAAAAAAATTAATAAAAAATTAAAGAGCAGCAGCAGAAAAACCCCATGCACAGTTTTATGTAGTATATCTTAAGGTACTTGGAAAAAAATTTTGAAAGAAATTAAACATATTTAAAAAAGCCTTAGAAATTTAAAAAAATGTTTAAAAATGTTCAAAAAATTTAAATTTTACAAACATTTTGCAATAAATTTAAAAAAATTTGTATGGAATTATCATTAAATATTAACCTTTATAAAATACAATTAAAACCAAATATCAAATATTAAAAATAAAAAAATTGTGAAGATCGTACCATATTGCCTTAAGGAGCATTTTATTGAAATACAAGACAGAATTTAGGAAACAGATGTGCTTTTCGTGTAAAAAGAATGTATTTTAAAGTTAAAAAGAATAAAACTTAATCTTTAAACTTGATTTTCATACTTTCAAATTCTCACAGCTTCCCACTTTAAGATTAGTAATAATTTCGATTGCAGAGCTTTTATAAGTTATATATTTATTGTACTTGTAAATCTTCTTTTTGCGTGCAAATTTGGGATTGCGATCACTAGATTTTATTTTGTAGCGTAATAAATAAAAAGCAGGGGCTACCACCGTATCAGCTGTATCAATGATACGGGCCCCCAAGCTGCAGGGGACCCAACATGTGCAAGCAAAAAAACTGTAAAATATTAAAGGATGACAAAAAAGGACCTTAAGGAATTTTGATATAAGGCCCATTCATAATTAGCTGCACCAGTGTTAGAAAGGTTTATTTTTTATTTCCGATGGAAGATGCGTGACTAAAAACACAATGAAACACACAAAAGAAGCAAGGTACATAAGTAAAAGAATAAAAGTCAATCGCCCACGACGCGCGCACAGTCTAGCATCCCAATATTGCTCAATCTCAGATTTTCCCCGAATTGCAATGCACCTTCTAAAATGGTATCTATCCATAATACAGTGATTCTCAAAGTTACAATATTTGCGACCCAATTTTTAATCATCATTTTCATCGCCCCCCTCCCATACAATAACAATGTATTGAACTCAATAATACTATACAATGACGCTAAAATTACAATACGACTTTAACATCTTAAGTGCCACCAGCGGGTATAAACTTCTCGCCAAAGTGTTAATTGCCCCGGACGTATATATACGTCTTTTTAAAGAACGATCTTTTCTGTGCACTGCTTTCCATAAAATTATTCCGATGACTTTGGAATGCAATAAAAGGACTTTGCTAATGTTTGGGAAGAATTTACTTAGATAATTTGCTTATTTATATATATTCCTTGTCTCTCCCCCCCTTCCAGTACATCACACACGCGCGCCCATGTGGCGTTGGGGAGCGAATCGCGAAACTTTTAGTCGGTAGTTAAGGGATTAATTATAAACCGTACTAATTATCAAGATAAGTGTTAATTTTGGTACACAATATTTTATATAACAATCCCATGAGTTCACTGGTAGTAATTAAACTTGTTCTTAACTTTGCTAGTATTGTTATATTAATTATAAAAAAACCTTGTGTAGTACTGATACATTTATAAGTGTATTTATATTAATGTAAAAGTGTATTTTATTTTTTATTATGTCAGAATGTATTTTTTTTATTATTTTCAGCGAATAAATAATGTTTTTAATCATCTTTTGTTTTCGGCTTTTCAGTATGCTCACACCCCTTCGTAGAGTTGTCACGTCCCCTTAGGGGGCGTGCCCCACAGTTGAAATACGCTGCCATAATACCATTACTGCAAAGTGGGCAGGTTGGGCTTAGCAGGATACGAAGCTGAAGCGAGTGTGCTGCCAAGCAATCATGTCCACTAGTTAGGTGCAATGTCACCATAGCAGTAGGGTGAGGCCAATCTGGAATATTAATATGAATAGTTTTTAACCAGAACTTCGTGTAATTTCTACACACAATGCCTTGGTGGCAGTTAAATACAGAAGTGTATGTAATAGTATCAGCAGTTGTATAAGAAATCTTATTTTTATTCTTCTGTGGGATATGGATCCTTTATGAGCTAATAAGTTGGTTTGTTCTGTGCCCTCCATGCCACAATGGGCTTGAATTGGCTTTTGGATGGTAATGGGGATTCCTTTCTTAGCCTTCCAATTCCTTCCTTCCTAACCTGTTGACGAAAAGTTCGGCATTGTAATATATGTAACGATGGAGCTGCAGAAGCAATAGCTTGAATAGCTGCCTTCGAATCAGGCAATTTCGCAACCTTAATAAAAGTCAAATTTCTAATTAGAAGTTTTTGTATATCTTCCAGAATAGCAGCTATCTAACCATCAACAGCAGTTCCAGAATGTCCGATAGAGAAATAATATGCAAAAAATTCACAAAATACCTCTGCATCTACATTTGGTGAATCAGTTGAAAGGGACCCATTGATATATACTCGTCCATTCATCCAGTCAGAACTCGGATATCTTAGTTCTAGAGGATCCAGCGTCATGCAGTCCAAGATTTCAGGAGGATGTTCCTTTTTGTAGGCTGAACAACTAAGTTCCAAACAAATATTTATTGCATCATAATCACAAAGATTGGCTGACTGCACTACATCTTATATCTCACCATCAAGATTGAAGGTAGGGCGCTGTTCCAGACTCTCTGGTCAAAGCCAAGTTGGGTCTTTAAATGTCTAGGTTTAGATTGGCATTGTATCCAAAAGTAATTATATACCAGTTCTTATTAACTTTTCGTATAAAATAGCTGCTCTCTCTTTTATCAAGGTCTCAATAGGTTTATTCTCTGTCAAAAGTAGATGATTAGAGAAGAGTAAAAAAGTTGAAGATTTTAAGTTTTTATAATCTTTTAAATTTAAAAATATTTGTAAATGTAAGATAAACTTAAAATTTAAGGTATGCGAATACAGATTACTCTTATCTTTATTTTCATGTAAGAAAGTAGAATCTACTGTATACCTTGCAAGTTATCTTGTGGAAAACAAAGTAAGCTAATTTTTTTTATAATTTTATTGTTCCTATTATATTTAAAAAACCCAATAATTTTATAGAAGAAATTATTTTAATCATTAATATTTTGTACTTTTCTTCCCAAATTGTAGAAATATAATATTAAAATGAGCAACATTTACCGGTTTATAAAGAATCTAAAAAGTATGTCAAAGTATACAATTTTAAAAACTTGCAAAGGTACTATACCCAGTTATTTGTTAAAAATTTTTCTCATTGTTCTAATATGCAAAAGAGACTTTGTTTTAGCATATATTTTTACTTTATCTCAGCCCATTTTATCTTCAGGATCTGGGGCCCTATTTGCAAATGCGCGACGCGAAGCATACATAGAAAACTAAACCGTTTTTCTGTTCTGAAGCAGAAGTTGGCTTGCGGTATGTAATGGTTTAAATCACAAACTGTGTAATTCAGATGGTCATTTATTCGGCTGTCAGTTTTATTAAATAAAGAAGAAAAAAATAGCTTCGTTTTAATTGAAACTGAATCTCCAAATTCTCCCGCAATTTTGTGTAGAAGTTAATAGACTGAATTACAGATCAGGTGTCTTTGTTCTCTCATAGAATAGTCATTAGAATGATGTTGATTCAATCCTATCACACAAACTGTACTAAAGATAAAACTGCATTGAAGTTGTAAATATACATGATAAATTAAAAAGAAGTCTAAAAAAAAATATGATGTAAAAATCGAATGTTTTTCCTTAAAAACGGTTTCTAAAAAAAATCATATGGATTTTGGTATGATTTATTACTTTTACATTTGTGTAAAAATTATTAGTTTATTTTTGTGTTTAAAGCAGGTAGTGGGCTAATAGCAACCCGCGGGCCACAAAGAGTTTTTCTTACTGCACGCCAAAACAATCAGAAATCCAAATAGACCGAAAATTATCTCTATATTTGAGCCGGCATAAATTGGTGAGAAAAGCTTTCTTACATGAAGATCTCAACAGAAAATATAAATGCAAGGTGGCTGAAATGAATTTGCAGGCTGTGAGGAGAAATTCAACGAGAAATCTCACTCCTGATAAATAAAAAAATGTTGAAAAGTGTGATAGGGTGTATTTGTCTCTTTAAACTTATTCTAAAATTAAGTGTGTTTGCAGTAGAGATATAAATAAATAAACTGAATAAGTCACTATTTTATTTAACATATATAAGATGCAAAGTTAATTGATGATTGCTATCATTTTAAAAATATGCAACCCTCTGGTATCCTCCTCTTCCCTCCAGTCAAAATAACTGCCCACCACCGCTTTAAAGCATTGTTTCTAAATTCTGTAGTAAAAACTGAGCTTTATTTCCAAAAGTTTTCCTCCCCATGTTTCGGTAAGAAATTGCTTCAAATCCGATAATTATAATTAGGCCTTGGTATAACTTCCCCCAAAGGTGAACTTATTTTCTAAAGGCCCTTCCTACATAATAAAAGAATATACTTCCTCGACTATAAAAATGCTTTCTTTATTTTCTTAATTAACTTTCCATCGTGTTGTAATTGCGTTTTCTGTAACAGCGCCTCCCTGATTCAAGTCAGTGGAGAAGAAAATAACTTCGCTGAAGCTGAGTGTAGCAATCTCCCGGTTGTGAGAGTTCGTGTACTTAAACTTCCTCAGCACTAAACCAAAGGAAGAGAAAAGTGAATTACAAACATCATCCGTTTTCCTCAAGAACTAGTGTCCAGTTTCTTTTCAATTGCAAATGACAGGCAGAAAAAGCTCATGTTGATATAGTACATGCATTTGTGGGATCACTGAACCTCGAAACCAAAGCTAGAAATGAATTCATGCTTTATCTTGGTTTTTCTAAAAATAGAGAAATTCTTGTCAACAGATGAGTGATTAACACTTTTTCAGTTCGTGAATGTTTCAACGAACTTCAAAGAACATTGATTTATTATGATTTATGGACTGTATTATTTATTTGTTTAAAAAACGATTCGAATGAAATAGGAAAGTTTTTGACTTGCTGCGGAAAAAGAGCGATGAAATTCCATAAAAACGCAAACTAAGTGCTGAAAATGTGATTTTTTTAGAAATGATTAGAAATTTCCAACATGAGTGATTTGAAATGCATGGTTGAATTGAAAGTAATAAATTCCAATATCTAATATTCTAATTCTAAAATATTCAAATTTGAATTTTCCAATACTTTTACAGCGATTTATTTTTCATTTAAAATTTAACATACAAATTTTACGAGGACTTTTTTATTTATCAGAACTTTCAAGCACCGGTAATATTTGTGAACAGCATTTGACAAATTATCCCATTAAAAATATTCATAATCATATAACTTAAATTCATACATATTATATTATCGATGAATTAGTTTTATTTTATTTAAATTTATTCATCACAAGATCAAATGTATGTTTACTTGAGGAAAATTTGTAACATAAATTGCAGCATTTATGACATATTTTCAACAACTTTCAACTTACATATAATACATTTATACGGTTGAAAATAATTGTGATAAATTACAAGACTACACTCTGTGCTTGTAAAAAGATATTTCATTTTAAAATTCTTTTAAATTACTATACTCCAATTAAAATATTTCAGATCCTAAAAATCATCGACTAGATACTGTACTTTTCCGTTTAACCGAAGAAATAATGTCGCCAAAAATGATACAACCGATGTCAAAAAGGAATATTCCAGCTGGTAACATTTTACCACCACATTTTCAAAACATGTCGTGACTTTTTCTTTCGTGAAGATTTTTCTAAAAAACATCAAAAATCGATGAAAAACCAATGTGAAATAATATTTATAAAAAGTTGTATATGTAGATTGTGTGCAGTTATTAATTACACCAGCTTGGCGAGATTTACACTGGCGAAACGGATCCCTAGATACATCTACATATTAGAAAGATTTCGATAAGCATAAAAAAAAGGTATTAGAAGCTTGAAGCATTATCTTAGTGTTCAAATATAACACTGCATTCCATGTTGTGTTTCAGTTTCGCATGTCTAACATAATTCCCATGTCTGCGTTTATAAAGTCGAGGAAAAAAACCCACTCGATTATGGATCAATGGCACGCAGATTATTGCCTTGAATGACATAATGTACATTACTAATTCAAGTGACTGCACAAACATCCATATTGGATTTCAGAATGCAATATTTATTGCAATAGAAAATATATCTGTAGCATGCAGTCCGATGCACTATTAACGAAAAGTGGAATATTTTGTGAACAAACTTTCTTTAACAAATAAAACCACTTCTAGCATTTGCATTTACCCTATGAAACCCATGTCCTTTACAAGATTGATATTTTCGAACACGCAATACTATCATTAGAAAAACAGAATGCGACAATAAGCGTTTTGCTTGCGGAATATTAATGAAAACACAGACTTGGATATTGCGGGTGGATTGAAAAGTAAGAAATCACGGTATATCTGCTTAAACTATATACTCATTTAAAAAGGGGGCTTTCTATTTTGCACACATAGTTAGTAAATAAACAGAAACAACGAATTATTATTCCGTGTTGAACAGAACAGGGTCGACTTTAAAATCCCAGAAGCAATTTTGTCTGCACGCCATGCCACTACATTCTGATATAAGGGTATCTCAGGCTAAACACGTAAAGAAGCAATAACGAACTATTCGTCTATGTTTTGGTGGCTTAAAATTCACCAGGGACTTATAAAGAAAGAATGGAAATCATGCATTATAAATAAGAAGGATTTTAAAATGAAAGACTTTTTTAAAGTAGAGTATCTTAAATAGAAGTGATACGAGAGATAATAACAAAACTTTATAAAGTGACATTGAATGGAAAACGATGTTCTTTTGCAATTTTACAGCTACTTGCTTATTTTTATTTGTTGTCAGACAGTGAATGCATGTACGCATGCGCAGATTGAATCTTTGACATGAAAATTACAAGCAAGGAGGAAAAGGTCAGAGGGCATAATTTTAGTATCGAATGAATTAAAAATACATAACTTGCATTGAAAATGTTCATTAATCAAATCGAATGTAATTTCACAAAATTTCAATTCGAGAGATTGTTACTAACACTAAGTGAGTCAAAATCACTGCATTAAAGAAATTTGCTTTGACATTGTTCTTTATTACAATGAAATGGAAACATAATTTTTGTTTCAATCTCATTTGAAAAAAATAAAAAAATCTTTAATTCTTAATTAAAATATGAAATGTTTTTTTGTCTGGAAAATTGTTATTCAATAATTCTGATAAAATTATGCAATGGTCTAAAGAATCTATTCCCGAAATTAAAGAACGGTTAAATGCATTGTATAACGAGGCAACAGTGGCGTAACGGAGAACATTTGGGCCCCTCTGCAAAGTCAGGTTTTGGGCCCCCAAGTTGGAATTTACAAAGTGTAGGTACTTCGCGGCAGTCATTCTTTGGGCCCCCTAGAACCCTGGCCCCCTCCCACGATGCGGGGTGTACGTTACGCCACTGCGAGGCAAATTTGCTTATTTTTATTTTAAGGAATTTTCTATATGCCATAGTTTAAAATTTCATGTATGATGTGCTCAAGTTATTTTTTTAATTCATTGCTGCTTTTCTTGAAATGGATTTACTACATAACTTGAATGGATGATATAACTACACAATTAACTATTTCTTATTATCAGTATATTTTAGCTTTTGACATACGAGCTCGTATGCTTGATATTATATAAGAAGGTAAATAGGCATGCAACATAAACTTAAGACATTACAAACATTTAATCACTTATGATTATAATGATCATAGCGTGTGACATTTTTCTCTTACCGCATTTGTTACGTAATTTTTGCCTTTCCCTTATTTTATCAACTTTTTGTGTCCTTTTTAGCGTTTCTCTAATTTTTGCCAAATTGTACTGGGAAAAATATACACAAAGTATTTTTGCTTTCATTTATAAAAAAAAAAATATTATACTTAAAAGTTCTCTAAAATAAAATACCAAGAAAAAATATCTCGTAAATTACTACTTCTTTATATATTTAATCTTAAATTCTAATTTCCAACCACAACAAAGATTAAAATATTTAATTTATTTTCATAGAAGCAGTAACAATTTGATCAAGAAAAATAAAGGTATATTTAGCCAAAGTAATACTAGATTTTCAGAAATTGATAATAATCCTCTGGTTCATGGCGATCTCATCAGATATAACAAATTAAAAGAATAAATTTGCTCTAATAGGCCAGTTGTATTTAGTTAATTTTCTCATTTACTATTTAAAAATAAGATCAGTACTCGTACGCACACGTATGTACGTACGAGCATATGTACATGTCCGTGTGTGTCTAAAGCAAAATTCTATATTTCTTCTAATTCTCAAAATCTTCATTTTTAATAATACGTGAGATTGAGAATGTAAGAAAAGAATGCGCAAGAAAAGTTATACAGAGGGATTATACCTCTTTCAAAATGCTGTAAAAAAGGAAACACTAGTCAGAATGTTTTCAAATTTGAACTTAATGTACCTGACGATGAGGGAAATGGTATGGTTTAAGAAAAAATGTTCCAAAGTGTATCAACAGATGTCGCTGTACGCGCCATAACGGAAGTGGATTCAGTAACAAGTAATATTATAAACTTCTGTTAGTAACCAGCATTTCTTTAAAGCTACAAGAGCTCACAACCACCGTTCTTGTAAAAGAGCTTCGCAAGCATAGCTGAATCCTTCACTGAAAGACTCACGACAAGCTGCTCAGATCCAATATGTGAAGAGAAAGCCACTTTCCAAGTTTTTTTCATAACAAAAGCAATGAGTCGTGCGCACAAGTGCCTTTTAATTTGAAAAATATGCCATTTGCAGCACCCTCTGTTGGTACATTTTGAAACTTTATTTACGTCATATCGTTTTCCCTCTTTTCAAGTATATTCAGTTTAGATTTGAAGTCCTATTGACAGTGGTTCTTTTTTGCTTACAATATTTTGATAGTGGAAATTTAATAATAATCACATTGTACAAATATTGTAAGGTATATTGTTCATTTCGATACTTTATAAAAAATTTTGCTTGAATTTAGCGTTACATAAAGTGCAACTTACTTTGAATTTCTAAATACTTTCTATTTCTTTTGAGTGACAGCATCATAAATCAGAAAATATCAATGATCGAATATATCCATAAATATCGATTAATTTTATAAACCGAGAAATATTCTTTCTCTTTCCTGCTTTCTAATGGGGCAGCGGATTGGTAATTACCATTATAAAACTAGTACATTTTCCGGGAGTTGGTATCACTTTTTAGTGTGGCAGCATAAAGGTGGGTATCAATTTTTTTTTTACCACAATGTAATTTCGAAGCTCAGCTTCCTCTCCAGAGGGAGGCAACTGAGCTCTGACGATGCGAAATTGTACCAGGAATTTAATTTTGTCACAATCATACGACACAGACGCTTGTCGTTTTTTTTTTGTTTTTGTTGATCCGATTTGCCCAGAGTTGAACCCGCAAACTTGGGTGTACAAGGTCAGCGCCAAACTAACTACGCCATCCAGCTAAGCCCTGAAGAAATATAATATTAGTCAACAATTACCATAGGGACCTGATTTGGCGATTATATATTATTATTCCGGACGCGTTACATATTACAATTAAATTATTCACATGGTCTTTACTTTGATATTAGATTTCTCAAAATTAATTTGCAACGTATGAAAAAGTTCTAAAATATTATTAGAAAAGGACTATAAAAAACTTTCCCTTTTGTATCTTATTAAGAAGCTTCACCACATATGTATTCAAGCTCCAATTTAGAATGACATTTATGCAAGAAGTACGGCTTTAATTCTCAGTCTCTTTTTTTCTTTGTTTTCATTTTTATAGAATAAGTCTGGTATTGACTACATATTCCATTTTTTAAAAAAATAAAAACTTATAAAAAAAATGTATTTTGAACAACAAACATTTTGTTAATCAAATTAAATTTCGAAGCAAAATCAATTTCATTCAGAATTATTGAAAATTATTTACGAAATAGAACGAAAATATTCGTAAAATAAAATCGGTAAGCAAAGAAATGTTGCGTGAATTCATCCTTCATGTTGCGTGATTCAGAAACTCTTGAACGCTTCAAAGAACTCACAGAATCCGTTTCGAATTTCTGTTGAAGCAGAACAGTAACTCAAAATATTTAAGAAAGCTTGAATAGATTACGACAGCTCAGGGTGAAATTTATTTAGAGAGGTTACCTAAGTAGTCAAATATGTAAACAGGTAAAACAGAACTGCAAACAGGAATTGTTAATTTGATTTGTATTTAATTTACATGACAATAAGACTAAAACTATGTGCTTAAGGGACATATTGAAATGTTGTGTAAAGGTCGACACAGATGAGGAAAATATCCGAGTTTACATTCATTGACACTTTTACGCAACGCTTCAAGAAGACCTTGAGTTCTTACTTTCTTAGCGTAATAAATAGTAATCATCACCCTACCATTCAAATTACAATTATTCATATATTTTAAAAATAGAGATTGGACTTAACAATGAACTTACCACTTCGTACTTTATTACTCGGCAAGTGGTTAAATCAACTCTCTGTACGATATAGATAATACAGTTTAGCTGCTTTAAGACACCCGAGTGCCTGCCATTTTGAATTTATGAGCGTAGCGTTAATCCTATGACAACTTATTTCTTCCTCAAATCTAGATCAGAGTATCAATTCGAATACAATGAAATGCACTTAAAAGAGCAAGAAATAATGGAAATTTCATTAAAACTACGTGGCTGTGGTCGGGACTCGTGACTGGCGTGTCATAAGTTCACGCCTATTACCACTGAAGACCCGCCGCGCAGAGAGGGCCGATGCACGTTAAATATGCCGAGGCTTAAATGTCTTCCGGTTGATAGACAAAAGTATTTTCTGAAATAAAAGGAAACATTTGTTTCAAAGAAACTTTGGTATTATTTTGCACTTTCGGGTACATAAGATCCATAAGATCAACATAGTATTCTCTAACTGAAATTGGCCAGAATTCAGGAGGCCTGAATCACAAGAAATTGTAGTCTTTCACGCATCAGATATCAGATTAAATGAATGATTTTTTTTCTAAATCAGTTTCAGCTTTACGCTTCGAACAGAATCCTGCAGCAGATATTTCTCTGCATCAAAAAGAGACGAGTCTGCCAGAGACGTTTAAGGCTCTAAAACATTAATACATTAAAAGGCTCTTTGTTTATCGAAAAACTAATAGATTTTCTGAGACGAACAGTGTTTCAGACATTAATGGATGTGGTCGTTCGAGATCAGTGAGAGCACCACCTCTCGTTCAAGAACTTGCAGAACGAATTTGTCGAAATTCTTGACGAAAGAAGACTTTTCTTCCTGAACAGATGTACGAGTCAAAAAGAACTAAACGTCACAGAGTAAAGGAAGATCTCCAATTTAAAGGTTATAAATGAATAACTGGACACTTTCTTACAAAGTAATTAAAAACCCAGAGGTATCTTCAAGGAAAGTACTGTTGAGGTTGCACGTTCATAGCGACCTCAGACGAAATCTGTTTAACGACGAGAAAGGTTTTGACGTTGAAAACTCTTTTAGTCACCAGAATGATCGTACATATTCAAGGAATGTGCGAGAAGGTAAAGCGAAGAAAAATTAGCACAGGGAACTCATCATTTTGATTCCTTGATGGTTTGTTGTGGTGTCAGGCATGAAGGTGTCTCAAAGATCTATTTTTACGACAAAGAAGTGAAAATCACGGTATAAAGATTATCAAGACACTATTTTAAAACCAATAGCGAAGTTTCTGAGCGTATCTATTAAAAGGAAACGATTGTACTTATCAACAGGACTTTGCTCTTGCTCATAAGTTTAAGACGTCTTATATAGCATTGTTTTAAAGAGAGCCTGACGGACCTCATAGAAGAAAAAGATTGACCTCCCAGCCTTCTAGAAATTTAAATCCACTAAACTGTAAATTGGGGCCAATATTGGAAGTAAAGTATACCAAAAACTGCATCCTAATTTGAGCAGTCTAATGTTCTAGAAGGAATCAACGATAGAATTCAGCGCTAGTTTATCAGTTGGGAGCTTGGACCGGGCGCCCAAGGGCCCGGATAAGCCGGACTTAACTAGATTTTCTGGTTATAAATTTTTATCTACCAGTGCCAAGAGGTATGTAGATCTTCTGCGCCCAGGGCCTGAAATGAACTTAAATCGGCGCTGATTGACGTTACACAGACTTTGACACCGTGTAAAGTCAAAAGGGATAAGTTTTAGAAAATGGTGCACAATAGCAAATTTAAAACTCAAATTAAAACTTTAAAAACATATTTTTAAATTTTTTTATAACAAAGGGTTTTTTTGCCTAACTCCTTTATAATTGCATCAGAACTTATGGCATGACTAAGTATTAATCCGATGAGATTTTTAACGGGATACCATTAAAATATATATTATTACTGTTAAGAGTTTGGAATAAACACTTTACCATTAATTTAAAAATTAAGTTAATAATACTATTTTTATTGGTAAATACACTCTCTAGATTTGTGCGCTAACATCCAGCGGTCTGTGGTAGAAAACACATTGAAAGACCTCAATCATCCTTCCATAAATATAAAAAAAAACATTTATTTCCGTACTCATACACTGGATACCCAAAAGATAACACAAATTCTTATAAAGAGTTATCTAATAAAATAAAAAGCAATAAAAAAACAATTCTTCACTATAAATTACAATTTTTTTTTTTTTGAAAAATGTGGAAAAAAAGTATGGCATCTCATCTGTTGCAAAATCAATAAACCTTTCTTCTAAACACGAATATCAACACTTCAATATATTTGGAGAATCATTTATGGAAGCAATCTGCTGCACATATCGAGATTTTAGTCACATGACTTGAAATAAGTAAAATGATCGTTTATATATCGCATAATAGCATATATAGCTATCGACAATCTTCGAATGTGAAATGTATGCCACGAATATCACGATACGTACTTCCTTCCAATAATTATGATAGAAAAAAATTATGATCTGCTAGAAAATATGCATACTACTTCCCATAACGCGATCTTCAGGCATCAATCTCAATCATAAGTGGAAAGATATACCTAGAACGCAGATGCTAGTTCAAATCACGAGCTCGTGTTCAGCATACCATGCGTTCGAGTCCTAGTGGCACTGAAGACCCCATGTAGAGCGAAAGATGCACATTAAATCTGCAGCGGCTCAAATGTGATGGTTTGGCGATGGGACGCTAGCTTAGATGTCGTCACATCATGAGGTTCAAATGACAAGGTACATCGTAAATGCTATCATGTTGTCTTTTTAAAAAAACACTCATTCATACCTAGAAAACTGAAAATCCGACAAGCAAACTCCTCTTGCGTTGGAAGAAGAGCTCACGAAGAACCTACGATACTTCAAAAGAATACGATAATTTCAATTGGTAGAAGCAAATGTCTGTCTCAGCGTACTCATACTAGCTAGAGTGCTGAAAAAAGTTTCAGAACTGAGTATATATGAGTATGGGTAGAGGCTCTATATTCGTATCCTTACTCAGCAGTATAAGATTCTTATCCATTTGAAACACACATACATACACAGTTATAGTTCTTATGTAACTTTTTTATGTACCCGAAATGCGAAATATTTCAATGAAGCAGTGCTTCTCAAACTTTCAATTTTCGCGACCCAATATTCACTCATAATTTTTATCGCCCCCCCCTCCATGCAACAAAAAATGTATTGCATTCAATAATTCTATAATTTGATGCTAAAGCTACAATACGACTTCAACCTCTTAAGTGCCACCGGCGTATATATACGTCTTGCTCAGCCAAATCATTAATTTCCCCGGACGTCGTAATATACGTCTTCCGAAGTATGATCTTTCCTGTGCCATAAAATTATTCCGAAGGAATTCATGGAATGGAAAAAAAGACATTGAATGCGTTTACGAAAAATATATTTATTTTAGAGAATCCGCTTATTTATTCCTTTTCTCCCCCCCCCCCATGCATCACATACTCGTGCCTACGTGGAAAACGGTGGCATTGAGGAGCGAATTGCGTAACTTTTAATAGACAGTTAAGGGGTTAATTATAAACCGTACAAATTATCAAGATAAATGTCAATACAAATCCATAAGGTCACTGGTAATTACACTTATTCTTAACTTAGTATTGTTAAATTAATTATAAAATACATTGTACTGACTAATAAATAGAAAGTGTATTATATCAGTGTAAATGTGTATTTTATTTTTTATTGTGCAGAATGTATTTTGTTCGTTTACTACAGTAAGTTAATAATTTTTTTAAATAATCTTTTGTTTTCGATTTTTCAATATGCTCGCGCCCCTCTCGTAGGGTTATCTCTTCCACCTTGGTATGCGCGCCCCATAGCTTGAGAAATGCTGCTATGAAGAGTTTATTTCATCATACTGAAGCATTTCGTTGTATAAAAAAATTCAGAATAATATGTATTATGGAATAGAAAAATTAGTCATGTGGTTGCGACCGAATGCACATAATATCATAACAACATTTTAAATGTATTATCACGTATGGCTGCTTCAGTTCATGAACTTATTTGCTTTGCTTTAACTCTTTAAAAGCTTCTCAGTGAAAACTACAATTATTGTTGGAGGGGGAAAGTGGAATAAAATATCTAGCGTCTGTGTGTGTGCATATGTGGAGTCTGTATGCTTTTTGTAATACTCCTTAACATGAAAAAATATTTCAGACCCTTCTCAGTTTCGTGTCAAGTGATTTTCTTTGTACATAAAATGTGGAATGTCTTTATTATCTATGAAACTCAAATTACTATATCAAAAACCAAAGTTAGCAATTTTTTCTTAAAACAGTGATTAATTTGAAAAGTTTATGTCTAAAGAAGAGTAACTCAAGAAATAAGAAAGGATGCTCTCAGTGGCGTAATGTATATCCCCGCATTGCGGGGGCCCAAGGACTCTAGGGGGCCCAAAGCTTGACCGACGATAAGTACGTATTTAGGATTGGGGCCCAAAATCTGAGTTTGCAGGGGGCCCTAATATTCTCCTTTGCGCCACTGGATACTATCCTTTACTGACTAGTGAAAAATTTGCAAAATGATGAATGGATGATTAGGTCCACTATAAAGTTACATTCCATTTAAGATGCATCGGATAATCCTTTGCCAAATATTAGTTTATATCAGTGATTCTCAAAGTGGTATATATCGACCCCCAGGGGTCTATGATAACTAGAAAGTGGTCCACGTCTGTGAAAAAATAATTTGGGGTCCTATGAAGTGTAAAGGGCTATGATATATAATGGCTTTCATTAAATCAGATATTGATTTTAATTTTAAAAGCAAATTAATTCCAATGATAGCAAATTTTACTTATTTAACAGATTTATTTATCAAATTTAATGAGATTAATTTGCAGTTACGAGGTGATAGTATTAATTTTTTTTAACAAGGACCATCATTTTATCGTTTCTTTCCAGAATTAAGTAAAAGGAACATAATATTGGACGTCGCAAATTTTCCTTGTTTCACAATTGACCACAGACAATAGGTCAGGCAAATGACGTTTAAACCTATGTTTTAATTTAAATGCTCTTTTTTCAGATTTTGAAACTAGATTTGAGAATGCTCTTTTACTATATATATGGCAATTACCATGGCAGGCAATGTATTCATATGGTCAAAAAAATGTCATATTTCAAGAGTAACTGATCGGAAAAAGCAGTAACAGAGACATTAAAGTTTAGAAATAGATGTCAGAAATTATGGATTTAAAAGGCATACCTGTTATTTATCAAGAATTGTGAAGTATTGTTAAAAAGTTTTTAATAGCTTTTTCTAGGAATGAGTTTAAGTGCGGTTGCCAGTCTTCAAAATAAAAGAAAGAAAGCAAGAAAAAGACTGGACACTACTAACAGAGGAGATCGAGTTAAACTTGACGATTGATACCAAATGTTGAAAATTTGTTATTGAAGCATCAGATTCATCCCTCTCATTATTAACATTTGTTTGTTGATCTGTTATTTTGTGTATTAATTAAATTTTAACTTAATTAACATGTTTCTTACGTTTTAAACGCTATACTTCACTACAGGTAGAAATGTAAAACTTTTAAAGTAGCACTATTCAGGTGTCAAAAATATATTTATGTTGATAAATTTGTAAAAAATTCAATATTTGTAATCAGGAGGTTTACATAAAACTGAAAAACATGGCAAGGGAGTCTATGAGACAAAAAGTTTGGGAACCTCTGGTTCAATGGCATAACGTACACCCCCGCACCCTGGCGATGCCCAGGGTTCTAGGGGCCCAAAGCCTGACTCACACCAAGCATATATGGTTTTGCAATTCTTTGTAAGATCCGGCTTGGGGCCCAAAACCTGAGTTTGCAGGGGGCCCTAATGTGTTCTCCGTTACGCCACTGCTCTGATTTATATAATAGCTGCCTCTCATTGATTTATACATTTATCGTTAGGGGCTATTAAATCATGCTGATAAATATTCCTCGACTTTTTTTATAGTAAAATTAATTAAATAATTGTAGTTATGAATTATATATAAGTTAAAATGTTAAGAATGGAGCGGTGTTTTATTCCCATCATCAAAAAGAACGTTAAAAGCAATCGGTCAGAGGAATAAACTTGAAGATTTAATTTATATATAACTTGATTTCAAAAATATATTGTTGAAATAAAATACATTTTTCTTATTTCAGAGATTTTCACGTATTTTAACGTGTCTATATGTATATATTTCTAGTTCATTTTCTATTTTACTTGTACATAACTATACTCTCACACAAGCAGCTGCAGTCGTGCTGCCATCTATTGATTTAAGTTAGAAGTTAAAGCTAATTCTACAAAATTAAAATATTTATTACTCAAGTACATTAAATTAAAAAAAAGGGAGAGGGAAAGGTGCAAGGCTATATATCAGGCTTCTCCAGTCATGTTCTTAATAGCTTGAATTTTTCTGTTGATAAAGTTTTAAAAATCCTTTTTTTTTTGTTGATTTTTTAGTGATTTTTAAGAAACAACAACAGGAAAAGGGAGGTGGGGGGACTTCAGAAATTAAATAAAAATAGAATGTTGCTTTTGCAATTATCAAATTAATGAAATTAATTGTGAAACAAAAGCTGTGAAAAAATATTTTTAATTTCAAAGACATTTTTTAACTTTAATCTGAGAATTTCAGAGGAAGAAATACACAATAATTTTTCTTTTAACTACTACATAACATACATACAAATTACATATCCGTTCAGCACTGAACTCTACTTCTTAAATCTCTTACAATTAAATAATACAATTGACTTTAGTACTATAATTTACTATTCACCATTATTTTATATTTTAGTAAAGATTCATAACAAAAACACTGAAGTTGATTCGTTCTTATTGATAATTTGTTTATTAATATTTCTGTACGTCCACTTTTCTTAATACTCATAAAGCTACATAATCGCATTACTACTAAAGCTACATAACTACATTTTGCTGTTATAAAAAACTATTTTCAATACAAAATGTTAACCAAATGATTACAGGAAATATAATTAGTTCACGAATATTTTTCATTAGAAATATGATGAGTTTAGCAATAAATATATATATTTTTTCTAATGGGGCTACTGATTTGTAATCACCATTGAAAACCTAGTACATTCTCTGGGAATCGGCATCAATTTTCACTGTGGCAACTTGTAGGTGGATATCAATTACCACAATGTAATTTCGACGCTTCTTCACAGAGCGAAGTACCAGAGCTCTGAAGATGCGACTTCGTAATAGAAATTTAATTTTGCTCGAGAGCACCCAAGCCAAGGATGCACTCTAGGGATCTTTAACAAGCCGCATAATCATTCGACATGGATACCGTCAATTTTTTGCATCATGAAAATCGAATCTTGGTCGAATTTGCACACTTGGGTGTACAAGGCCAGCGCCAAACCAAGACCTCACGCAGCCAGTTAAGCAGTTAACATAGTGTGAAGCAAACATTGATACTTCATAACACGATAGTGACGCGTAAAGGTAATGTAGGAGAAACTATTTATAGGAAGAATAATCAATACCCTTAATTTATTGAACAAGAATTTGCAATAAATTCATTATTAGAATGTAACTGTTATTTGCATCTTGGAATAATTTTCTTTTGTACATACACAAGATCGTTCATACTTTATGGAAACGATTTTGACAGTTAATTTTTATCAATAAATACTGTATTTTTTGAGGAAATTTGCTTCTACCTGAAAACCATGAGTCTTGACAATAGTTCTAGCTAAAATGTTCCATGAAAGTAAACTTCATGGTACTGCCATGACAATTTTTCTCCATTCCTCTTGAATCGTTTTCTTAAGTCCGTTCAGTGTTCTTGGATGCCGTTTTCCTAAGAGTTGTTTTAAAAAACAGAAAGCACAAAAGTCCATTGGAGAAACGTCTGGGGAATTTACAGGTATTTCATCAAATGGAATACATTTTAATCCTGTTTCTGATTCTGTCTTTGCTAAATAAGCGAAAGTTGACTTCGATTGGTGACTAGAGGCTTTCTCCATATGAACCTTGACTTTTTCAATGACCTTTTCATATAAGGCTGGAATTTCTTCTTCGAAAATTGGGTCTAAAATATTCTGCATGTAGCTGAGAAAATTAAATTTAGCTTTACTTGAGACTTACTTTATTTATTTTTAATTTGCCATTGTAACAAAATCCTGCAACTAACATGAATCCTTTTTTGAACTTTTCTGTACACTCATGAAGTCATTTCGTACGGTTATTCTCGTCAGTTGAGCAATAGAAAATTGATCTTTTTTTATTACAGCCACTTAAATGTACTCATATCTTATCGAGTTTTACCACAAATTTCCATTTTTCAGCACCTCGGTGTTTTTCTTATAATTTTCTACAATTTGTTTCTTTTTTTCAGCAATGTGTTTTGGCAAAAGCGGATGAATTTAAGGTTTAAACATCTTTTTTAACTTTAGATCTTAATGAAAGATTTTACTTAAAGTGCCCGAAGACATTCCTAGTTTTAATGCAATGAATCTTTGAATAGAGGGATTTTCTTTTAGGATCAGATACTTCACTTTCTTGATAGTTGCTCGCGTTCAAGCTGTCTTAAGATGAGGTTTCATCATGGTCCTGTTTTTATTTTTATTTCAGCTAATTATTTTTTTTCTTTAAAATTTAAAATATTATAAATATTTTTTTTTCGAAATGAAGTTACCGAGATTTTTATACCGCATTAATTTGTTGATGGGAATATTTCTCCCCGGAAAGTGCCATCGAACCATTAATCAATTTTAGGAATCATTTTCAAAATAAATTTCTTATTTTATATTCCAATCAAAAGAAAACATTACCAGATGATTATCAAGAAATTTCCAAAGTTTTATTTCAAAATGCAAGTGTGGAAATAAATTACAAAATCGTTTCCATGAAGTGCGAATGACCTGTGTTGCACAATACAAATATTAATTGCTCGTTCTCTTTAGGGAATCTTTTCAAAGTGGAATAGTTAAATTCCAGCATAAATTTACAATTATCTATATTTTTTTATTATATAGCATTATTTTAAAGCAGTTTAAATTTAATCTTTGGTAATATAAGGAAATCGTTATAACCAATCAATGCATTGGACCTGATATTATTGACAAAGGTATTTCTCTATCGGCGGTTGTCATATTAATTCGTTTTCTGCCCTTTCTTTTCTTGAAATTCTTTGACCTTTGCTTAAAAATCTCATTCTGCTTAACGATTTGCTTTCTGTGATGGTAATCCACACGTCGTTCAGCCAGGAGGACGATGAATCCCGCAATCCATCCTATGCTCAAGATAAAGAAGCAGGCCTGAGTGTCGGTAATGGAAATGACGGTTTTGCCTGTCGGATTCCTGCCATCCGTTGGCCTGCATGCGCCTCTATCAGCATTCCAACTTTCGAATTGCCACTTCTGAAGAAGGCCAAGTCGTTGCATACGATGTATTCTAGGCGAGAAAAAAATGAAATAATGAGTTAATATGACGATGTATGGAACTTTCCAAAAAGGGGAGGGGTTAATTACAGAGCAGTAGTCTAGTGGTGAAGAGCCTCGTAACTTTGGTAGCAAGCGTAACACATAAAACTTACTTATGTACAAGAGAGAGAGAACACCTTACTTTCTTAACATTGACACAATGTAAGGACATAACGTTTTAGTATTATTTAAAACGCAACAACCCTTATTATTTTAAGATATTCGGAGGATCGTCAAAATTAAAAGATATATGTCAAAGGAAGACATATATATATATAAGAAAAATCATATCATAAAATCAACAGTTTCTTATCTCACATTTAAGAAAACACTCAAGAAAGATTTCTTTTTAATTATCTGCCTCACACCAAAAATAGCAGTAAGTTCAACTTAAATGCTTATAACACTAATATTTTTAAAAAAAACGAGAAGAATAATTCTTAACTTTTAGTTTTTATAGGATAATTTTTATTTATTTCACCAAATCTTAACAAAATTTTTTTAATTCCTTTCATCATGCTCTTAACTTTTCCCTACTAGACAAGTCCGCCCGCAATAGTATTTTCTACACCTCTGGACAGCCAGTGGTAGCCTAGTGGTCAAGGTAACGGACTCATGACAGGCATGTCATGAGTTCGAGCCTTGTGCAACTGAAGCCCCGCGGGGAAGGGGAGCGGTGCACCTTAAATCTGTCGGGAGCTCAAACCTCCTTCCGTTGGTGTGATAGTTAGGAGGGTGGATATTAACGTCGCACTGTTCAGCTACACGAGGGCTTTTGGCAATGGACCTCGTCATTGTGAACCATGGTCAAGTGACGAGAACGACACCGAGCTGGAACCTCTCTCCTGATTACCACACCACGCCAACGGGAGGACGTTTGAGCTCTCGTCAGATTTAAGGTGCATCGCTCCCCTACTCGGTGGGTCTTTAGTGGTACTGGACTCGAACTCATGACATGCCAGCCACGATCCGATACCTTGACCACTCGGCTACCGTGACCATTTACTAGGGCTCTTTTGAAGATATTGTTTACAGCTCTTAAATATTCTAAATAGTTATTGTTATGGAGTTTAATGAAGTCAAATGAATTTTCTGTTGTTATTTGGAAAAAAAGCTTTTCCCTGTGAATTTCCCTAAGCATTTAGTGTATTCATCTTGTATTTTTTACGCAGCAAGTAAACATTCAAAAGATGAGAACAAAAACACTACTTTTTTCCGATGAAGAATGAAGTTTTTACCATCAAGTGCCTTGAAATTATATCCTTTATTAATCTTTTTTGATCCCTATTTCTGGAAAAAAAAACACCCTTATTTTTTTCGCTGATGATGCTTTGAACAGATTTTACATTACGTGCATAATAACTTATTTTTCCAGATTCATACTAATTATATGTATTTAAATTACTTTTAAGAATACCCATAGAAATCATACATGGTGCAATTCTTTAAGAGTTTTAATTTTTATGTACTCAAAAATTTAAGAAAATTACAAACTATATAGTAAAAATGACAAATAAACCAAAATCTTTATATTGTCTAAATCATAGGTTCCCAACCTTTTTTGAACTAGCGCCGCCTTTTCTCTTTAATAAATATTTCGATATTACCCCCTTTTCAAGTGAATATTTCGACACCACCCCCTTTTCTAGTGAATATTTCTATACCGCCCCCTCCCACTCTAGAGAAATAAGAGTATACATAATACACGGTGAAAATAAGTGTTAAGTTTTAAAAAATATCCTATTACTAAAAGAATATAATTTTTTAATTTAATTTTTTTCTTAAGTCCCAGTTTTTTTACTTGCGTATCTGAAATATCTATTGCCTCAAATATATTGAAATGTGTAATATTATATATTTTAGTCTTAGGTAAGATATTGTTGGAATTGAAATGCTACTGAATTTCTTCTTCATTTAAAAGAGTGGAATAAAAGACATTTTTAGCTTACCTTTTATAAAGACAGACTGAGGTTTTGATGATATGAAGTAATTCATAATAAACTATTGCTTTCAAAATAAATATAAGTTGACAGTTTCAGCCTTTAAAGAATCATACTTTCATTCCTGGTTAACATATTTAATTATGTTTCTTGTATAATATACGAAATGAAATGCAGTGGCCGAAACATTTTTCCTACTGCTCACAGACAAAGACAACACGTGCACTACAGAAATTAAAAAATGCACTATATCAGTTAATTAAATGTATGTCTGAATGTATTGTAATCTTTAGTTTTTAATCCATTTCCCGAAATATGTGAATTTTCATACATGTGTTATAGGAATGATTTAAATACTTACATTCAACATTAGGTAAACAGTATTAAAGTTTACTTTTGTTAATACATAATCAGCGTGTTTTTTTGGTCTTTTTTGGTTAATCTGCCCAAGCCCCTCCGTGCCATCTCAACCCCCCCTCCTGAAAGCCTCAAACGCCCACAAGGGGGCGTTATCTCCCACGTTGAGAACCTATGGTCTAAATAATACCAAAATCATTAATTAACTAAAAAAATGAATCAGCAGTTCGGCAATTATGCTTAGTATAAAACACATTAACTTCTTGGGAACGCGCTTACTTCTCATTGAACTGTAGGAGGAAAGGGCTATTCCTGATGAGGGCCAGAGACCAGTCTGAGCGGACAATGTCTTCTTTGGCGACATACAAATCACACACCGAAGGATCTTCCGTATATTTATGCATCTGCTTCACCAACATTGACCTGAAAAAAATATTAGTGGCTTTATTTTAACTGAAGGAAACAAAGAAAAAGCGTATTACATGAACAATGTTGCCTAGACAATTTCATCTTTTGTCTGTTTTACTCATCTATCCTTGTGGTATGTATTATTGGAATAACACCATACACAAAGATAAAATGCGAATACCTTATTCTTAAATTTCACATTTTATCTAAATATTCTTCTATTTATACTAAAGCAACGCTAAATAATGAAGATCGCAAGCCCAAAAGTTCAATTTTCATTTTAAAGAGCAAATTTATTCAATGTTTGGTTTTTAGATTTGTTAAATGCTATTGTAATAACTAACAAAAGAATTAACTATAAAAATATACATACATTTGTTATTTTTTATACCATAAGTATAATTTTTCGTAAACTACTCAGATGGAAGGACAAAATGTTTGGTCGGTTCAGCAATTTTCAGTCATATTTAACGAAAGTTATTGTTAATTGTGTGTTAGCGCGTAATAAATCTTGTTGGGAATTTAAACATCTGTATATATTATAAAAAACACTATTGTCAATTCAGTATTTAGTTTCGATATTGTGTATTATACTGACCTGATAATAGTTTTTAATTATCTATTTTCAATAAACAGATCTGAGTTAGTGAATGAAACATTTTAAGCTTAATTTTGAATTTACGTCTAAGTTTCTCAGTCTTAGTTATTTTTAGTCTCAGTTTCTACCATCAAGAATAAAATCAATTTCTGCCAGTTTATTTTAAACCATAGCTAAAAATATCGTGTTTATCGACTGTATTCACATTTGAAAGTTAATGGTAGAAATTTTCTCCACAAAACTGATTTTCTGTTTTTTAAATTGAATGAATAAAAAAGCTTAATTTTGCTCAATGGATACTTTTTCTTCCAGGAATTCTGTTTAGCATTGAATTCTTCCGAAAAACTACAATATCTTTTTACAATTTCTTCGTCAATATACAATTTTTTTTCGTGTTTCTCTTTTTATAGCCAGTCATTGTTGTTGCAAGTCCGTAAAAACTAGCAGGACTAAAGCTCATGACAATATGGCCCCGAAAATATATAGAATTATTAATGGATTTTGGAATGAAAGTTACAGACGATCGAAGACATGGTTATAAATGTCTTGGCTATAGCAACATTTGGCTCAAACCGGGAAATACTTAGCTATACAGGAGTAAGTCAGAGAGGAATATTTCCAATGAAAAAACGAGCCCAAGTGTCTATCCGCGGTTTTACTAAGCCTCTTAGATAAAATAATCTTTTTAACTGTGATTTCAGTTAAAAAACGCTTTCTGCGAAGAAGACGTGGTTCATGTAAATTAGAACTCCTATTTAAGTGTTAGTAGTAGAGTAGGTGCGTTGATGGCTGAAAGTGGATATAGAAGCGTGAGTAAGATAACGACTAGAGGTTTTACAGTTTAGTCAAGTTGGAAGATATCTGAAGATTATCCATGTAGTGGATACAAGCACACTCAAGGATTAAGATAAGTGTCCTTAAGTAAGTGTCATTAAGAACACACCATTAAAATACCTTATTTTCCTAGAAAACATTTTATTTTGTAAGAATCATAGTTAAACTTGTAGTTCCTTCAAGAATTATAGGAAAATCACGCCTTGCTCAAATATTTTTTTTACTTCTCAATATATATGTGTAGCAAAACAATTTAAATAGTTACCAAATCCGAAGTAGGCAGTTTATGTTTATAGTATATTTATGTATGATAAATAATTGTGTTCTTGATTTCTGCTAAGAAATTCGCAGGTAAAAATATTTCAGTTAATCAATATTTCTTTCAATTTCTTTAATTTTTTCTAACTTCTTTAAACACATATTCATGACATGTTCGTTATGGTGTTCTCTAAAAGGTCTTACATTTTTATGAATAAAACCCATTAATATTATATTTTTGATGAAGAAATTAAAAATAGTGAAGAAAGAAAAGGAAAAAAGACACGATTTTGTTTCTTCCAAAATTTTAATATCCTATTTTATTATTTTTATTTTCTTGGTTTTTGAAATACTTCTATTGAAATGAATGTTTACTTTATCCTAATAATTTTTAAATATTTTTCTTATTTTTCAAAGTAGTTTAGCATTATTTTACTTACCGTTCTGCGACCCAAACGTATATTGGCGATCTTTCCGGCCTTTTCTTATGTACTTCGATCATTGTATCTTCTATATGCAATTTCCCAGGTATTACGTTCTTTTGAATATTTGTTAACCAAACATGGTGCCACACTTCAGATTTCTGGAAAAAATAACGTATGAAAATTTAAGGAGAACAAACGAATAAAAGCAATTATTTAACTGTAATTTTCACACACGGGTCAACGAATTAGAAAACTTTCAGGTTTGCATTTGAATGCATGCTGATGAAGAATAGAAAAATATTTTTTCATGACGTGGGTTACACGTGATTGGAATGTTAGATAAGAAATGTGCAAGAGTGCTTTTAAAGCTGAATGAAGTGAAATTGGAAAAAACGACATATATTTCATCATTTGATAAAAGGCCTTATTGTTGATGTCCGTTTCAGGGTACTTGATTTCAATGACAGTAGATCTCATTAGGTTCTCAAAAGCAATCATATCAAAGGGTCTCAAAAGTGTGAATCAGAACTCATGATCCTTCTCTAGAAGACGTAACCGCGTTTCCAGCACTGTTTTCCAAGGATGTGACCGGCATTGTTTCCGACGAATTATACGACGGAACAGGGACTCTAATGTATTTCAACTGACACAAATTGTCAACAAAGGCTATTCTCAACAGATTTCAGCTCGAACCATGACCAGAGAATTGTAGATGATAGGAATGCATTGCTGAGCGCCTGTGGGAAAACCACTCATTTCTGCCTGAAATGCAAAAACTCGTTTGCAGTGGTGTCGGGAAAGAAGGCGCTGGATATCTGTGGATTGGAAACAGGTAATTTTGTCGGATGAATAAAGCTACACCTTATTTTTCTACGATTAAAAAAGACGAATTTGGAAAGAACTCAACGAAGCCATGAATCCATTTTGTATGATTCGTACTGTGCAAAGGTCTGGTGAGAGTACCATGATGTGCGACATATTCTTCTGGCATGGAAGAGGTGCCTTGGTGTTCCTGGAGAGTATAGCAAACAGCCATGAGATACCTTGATATACTAGCAGATCAATTTCTCCTTGTAACGTAGTATTGTTACCCTGATGGCGACGAATATTTCATTGACGATAATACCACTATACATTGCGCTAGAAGTGTTGAAAATTGTTTTAACGAGCATCAGTCTTAATTCCAAAACTTCGCTGGACCCACATATAGCTCGATTTTAATCCCTTATAAAATGTGTAGGATATGGTCTATAACACCGGCGTAGCTAGTTTTGAATAGGACCCGTGTCAAAATTATTTTGGGGGAACTTTTGACCCCCAAAAGCATTATATGATTTGTTGCTGGCACGTTTTGGGCCCTGAAGCTTGGGGGCCCCATATCATTGATACGGTGGTAGTTACGCCCCTGGTGTAACAAACACATCCGACTACATTCTCCTCTTCCATCTAATTTAAAAAGTATGAAATGCTGCATAGCCAACCATGGTATTCTCTGAACGTAAATACACTCCAGAAGCATGTAGACTCGATGCCCTAACGAATCAAAACGGTTATCCTTGCAAAAGCTGGCACAATAAAGTATTAATCTTGGGTATTTAATTTATTGGCCAGTGTGTGTATTTCATTGCCGATAAAGCAAACATTAAGAAAATTCAATTATTTCCACCTTCTTTTCGAACGCATTATTCTTAATTAGAAAAATATTTATGATACATATTTTGGATTTCTATGACGATAAAATGGTTTCCTTAATTGTAGAGTAGTGTAATAAACTAAAATTTTTAAAGGGCTGTTGGTTATCGATTACGAAACACAGAATATTCATTGCTATACTATTTTTTGTTGTTGCTGCTAATGCCACCTGCCTGACGTAGTCAGATCGAGGCCCACGAAATTCATCATGGCATCGGTCTATATTGTACGCCTATCGTTAGCTGTAGCTTTGAGCACCATGCAGGTGACAGTACGATTTGGCTCGATTCCACCCCAATTTTGTAGGCGAACACGCTGGGAGTGGTCAGGGGCCTCCCACCTCTCTTCCACTTCCACCAACCTCACGAAAGGACTTGCGGCTCGACGACCATTTAGAGCACCCCCATGCGACGAAGACACTATACATTTACAAACATCCATGCCTTCTCCGGGATTCGAACCCAGGCCCTACGGCATAGCAGTCAGCGTCGCTAACCACTATACCGGAAGGGCGACTATTTTTAAAAATATAAATGTCAATGAAATATTTTTATCCTAAAAATTAATACAATAGAGTAATTACTAAAAATTAAGGAAAAAATCAGCAAACTTGTGATATTAAAACCCTTTTTCGTGGCAATTTAATAAAGTTTTCAAACACGTTAATGGAACAGTACTTTTAACATAAAAACAACAAAATTATATTTTATTTTGAAAGTGCATAGAAAGGAATGTCTGAGTTTAATATGTGATCAACTTCAATATGGAATGTGTAAATATGCATCAGATATACATGCACAGAAGAAGTTTTCTATGGAAATTAAGGTGTTTATTAACTCCTTTGGTAGAGAAGTCCATCACTTTTTCAAGCCAGTTCGAAGGTTCTAAAGAGTTGCAGGGAAAGAGGTTAAGCGCAGTAATGCAATTAGCGAGAACTCTAAACAAGTTAAATTGAGTTCAAGACCAGAGAATGGGGGGATCAACAGATATGCACAGTAGTGTCTTCATGAATGTAAATCTACCTCAACAAAGCTCTGTGTGGTATAACATTGTCTTCTTGTAAAGGAATAAGTCACTTACAGTACTACGTAATTATGTGTTCTATTAAGAAAAATGCCAATGCTGCTCTTTTCATTTTGCTTTTCAGTGTCAATTACCATTTCATTTTGTTTTTTTATTGTAATAGGCAAAATTTTAACTCTAAGATAAGATATACATGATCGTATTTTTTCCACCTAAAATATATACATTCACATAAATACTATACAGTAGAACATCGTTTATCCAAACGTTTATTAAACTCAAACTCAGTGGCGCAACAGCCCATGAGGGCCAAGGCCTACTGTGCCCATCTCAATATACGTGACCATTGGGCGCTGGGGTGCATGAGCAGATGTTCCGATCAGGTGGTCAGCCTGAAGCGAAACCCCAGTGTTTGGTCCCCAAGTAAGCTTGGTTCTCATTTTATCGACCCACTGATGGGATGTAAGGCTGAGTCAACCTTGCCCAACCCGGGGTTTGAAACTCGGACCTGTGGTGTGGAAGCGCGATGCACTAACCATTCAGCCACTGGGCTTCTAAACGTTTATTATCCGGAGCGTCAAATATCTGGACCAAAGTCCGGATACGTTTTGGAACAATGCAATGCTCAACAGTTGTTTCGTGTGAGGCCAAAGGTGACGGGAAACACCAAGGTGAGGGATATTTGAGGAATTCTAGTTGTGTGATTTCGTAAACATCTGCCCTGAATATTAGGTCAGTTTGTTTCCAAGTGAGAGGGTGTATATGTGCTCCTTTGTTGAGTTTCATTGATGTAGAAACTTGGATGGCATGCGATGCAGAAGACTGTGGATTTCAAATTCTAAATAATGACGAGATTGTGACTTCCGTGCAAAAAGAATTCGACCTTGTCGACGATGAAACGGATGAAGACGAGAACAACAACAACGAAAGTACCAAGGCTCCACGAAATGCCAAGTGATGTAAACAACGAATGGCAGCTGTATATTAGAAATCGATTTTTAAACTGAGATCAAATGTGTTTAAATCTCACTGTACACAACAGGGAAAGCTTCTGCATGTTAAGTTGAATTGAATACCAAATTTTAAACATGATTTGATTATCATGTTTGTGAAATAAAAGTAAGTTCAAGTGCCGTCATTATTCAGCCTTTTGTATAAAACTAGCAGTTTCGTACCCTACAACCCGTTGTATTGATTTGGTGAGTGAGTTTTTCCAACAGAACGAAAGAAATTTTCACATTGTATGATTTTTATCGAAAAGAACTTTGAGACATTTTGCCCTTTACTCGTATATCGTATTAATTTTTTCTAATATCAAAGAACCTGAGCAGAGGTGAACCGAACAGCAGCGAGAGGTATAGGAGAGAAGAAAGTAGAGAACTTGGAACACATTTTCAAATTGAAAAATTTATCAACTATAACTATATTACTGTACATTTTAAAAAAAAATTCCTTAAATCAGATTAATGAGAAGAAAATATTTATTATTATAGTATAGGATAAGTAATACAAATGCTTTTACGCGAGAAAAAAATGACTTTATTCAGACAACAATGTGTAGAACTATAAAAAATAATGCTTTCCATACAATGATCAATTCAGAAAATTTTAATTTTAGAACTTTCTCCTTTGAAAATTATTTCGAGATTGGCATCTATTCTCTGGCACGATACGAAAAATGTGACCTAAGTTTTAAAGCGATTTAAATCTGGTTAAAGTAGAAAAAAAAATTAAAGTATTGCATTTTCTTAAAAACTTCTCACCTTAAAATAAGAATGTATTTGTGAATTGTCTTTAACGGCAATCATGGCGTTAGGATAACGCTTCAGCAAATCTCTGAGGTTGTCTACAGGCCGAGGACTCCTGTGCAGACTCAGAGTGGATGTCAGACTACCTCCATACAGAGCAGTCAAAATTAAAGTTCCCAAAAACCATGTCCCGAGAACTGTTCTGCATGATATGGCCTTTGGATGATACACAATACCTATAGAAGTACACGAAATGAAATATGCGAATGAATACACCAAAACAGTTAAAAAATTTTCAATAATGAAGCTTTTCATCTATGATAAATTATGTAATAATTGCCTCAAAAATAAAAGAAATGAGCATAATTTTAAGAAATGTGATGTTTGAATTTTTAAGTATAGAAGAAGAATACAACATATCTGTTTACTCGTAGTAGGTTGCTCATAGAAATAGCAATGAGACTGAAATTATGCTTGATGCGAATTAGAGCTCAATAACAATAAATAATCATTAAAAAAATTGAGCATAGCCTATTGGTCAAAATGTAAAATCTTTGCAGCCCTTAACACGATTTTGAACCTCTGTTACTTCTATGTATCCAGCCAAACTGCGCGATGTGGTGTCGTAGATGCTCTTTTTTTAACGGTGTCGTAACTCAAAACATCCTATGCAGATTTAACATTGTCATGCCGATTTTGCATAATTTGTCTAATCTTTCTACAAAAGACATTTCTGGGGATGCTGCTAGCGACGGCTCTGAGGTAAGCTCTTGAAGTGTGACAACGGTATCAACATAAACATTTTCTAGCGTAAGGAATCCGACTACCCAAAAATTGTAAATTTTGACAAAAATGTTATTTCTTGTAAATTTTTACCATTTTTCCCCCTTTTTAGTAATAATAACTTCTTTTTCTCTTTTTAATTTTAGTATATTTTTCGTAAAATATACTAAACAAATCTAAAAATCACAAAAAACCCATGTTTCCATTTAAAAAAAAAAGTTGTCGCTCAAGTAGTCGGGTACCTTAAATAGAACACTGGAGAGAGAATGGGCGTATATTCTTCTCAGATATAGATATCATGCCTATTTTTTTTACTATCCAATTCACGTCTTCTTAGTTATTTAAGCAGCTGACTATTCAGCCTATTTTAGAATCCTTACCCTTGTAAATAAAATATCTGCTTCAGTAACGGTAAATATCTTGATGAATTCTGATCAACATTCTATTCTTTAAAGGCTCTAAACTCTTATTTTTGTTGCCTTTGCGAATTTATAAAATCTAATGATATGAAAAAGTTGTGTACATTTCCATGCTCAAAATTTTTCATAATTTAGTTAAAGTCATTTCTAAATACTTGTTGAATTTTGCATGTCATAACCCTAAGATATAAAATTTTCTTCGCATCATCTCCCAGCGACTCATTCTTTCTTAAATTTATAATTAACCAAAACATTTGTTCTATAATCTATTTGTCAAAAAAGAAAATAACCCGAAAGAAACTTCCTGATATGCTGCAGTGAATCTAAGCAATTGGAACACAGCATTCAAATTCTGGTGTAATTGAAACAGTCTTTTAGAATTACCTAATATAAAGATAATAGAACTAAGTGAAAAAAGCTTTTGAAGCTGTCTTTATTAATACACAAATCTTTTTTGATTTTACTTTGAAAATTTGTCAATTAATTTAATTTACTGTACAAATAGTAGATAAAAGGTTCATAGAACATTCTTATTTATGTTTTTATCGTTTATCATCATAATAAAAGTACTAGTTCCCTTGGGTCGAAATCTTCCATTCTTACCTTGCCCTAGTAAAGCTCGATAAATCGCTCCAGTGCTTCTCACTGCAGAGTCAATGAACATTTCCTCTGGAGTTTTCCCACAAGTTGTTCCATATATGTGCGCTTCTGATACATAGAGAGTTAGACAATACACGGTACATCCCAGAATCATTGCAAAGGTCAGACTAATCCAGACCTAACATTTAAATGAATTTATATAAAATGTCACATTAACAAATCTATATTAGCTACATTTTACAGAATGTGTAAAAAGTTAAGATGTTCACCGAAACCAAAATTAAATATTAGGTAAGCCTAAAATTTACACTTTAACTTAAATATTTCTTTAACGGGAAAATGTAACGAACTTGAAAGTATATCATATATGATACATATAAATGGAAATAGAAGCAAATAGCAAACAATTATAGCCCACACACAGGAACAATTATAAATTAAAGAAACATACCTAAGATTTTAAAGTCGTAAAATTAAAAGAGGCAAAAAAAAAAAAAAAGTGGAAGAAAATGTGTACCAGATATTGAAATGATAATATTAACATGTTACAATCTATAGGTATGGCACCATTTGTATAAAATGTTTGAAACGAATAAAATTTAAAAAAAAAAAAAGAGAAAAACTAGAAAAGCTTAAAGTGAAAAAGGAAAAAAAAAGTAATGGTTGTTTATAATTTACATTATTTTTATGTATAAATGTATGTGATTGTTAACAAAAAAATCATGTTCGAAAAGGTATTTATAAAAGTTTTATATTGTTGAATCTTTCTATAGGATCAGCTACTTTTTGGTTCATTACTTCTTTGTGATTAATTGAGTATAGTATTTATATAAATTGAGGTGTGGATATATATATTGGAAGGAAATTGATTAACGTTGAAAAAAGGTATTTTATATCATAAATATTAAATTTTTTGATATAGTTATCAATATTTAATTGAAAACTCAAAAAACTCTATTTGTGTCAAAATTAGATTTTATTAAATCAAAAAATCAGAATTAAAGTCAAAATTATGGATATTATATAAGCCAATACTGAAAATATTTTAATCATCTATGTATCTGTATATACGTCAATAATAAGTATGTATATTATCAACATTTCATAGTAGTGTATATATATAGCCAGTGGATATATATTAGCCACACAATTGCTCGCTGAGCCATTTTGAGGTAGCTTCTTAATTTATTTATAATAAAAAATTCATTATAAAATATAAAGTTTCTTTTTAATACAACTTCATAATTTTATCATCCTTTCCAGAGTTTAGTAATTTATTTGAAGAATATGTAATTCGCGTATTTGCTTGAAAACCTTAACCATATCTTCTGTATCAATGTAATTAAATAAGCCTTCAAAGTCAAAGCTATGAATGAAAAATATTTTTTTACCTTGCATTATTTTAACAATATATTTTCTACTTATTGACAGTAATATAGTTAATAATGTTGTTTAAAATTTTCTGAATTAAATTTTGCAATGTTTTATTAGGATTTGTAAGGCAAGTATTAACAGCATTGGTAACAGCTCTAATTATCTTTAATTAAATTTAGAACAGTTTATTTTATGAAACTTTGGAGAACAAAAAAACGTGTGGGATATTAATGTCATTAACTTACACTAAGCACACATGTGTGAGCGTGCGTGTGTCATCAAATGATTAACAAACCTTACCCAGTCTACACATATGTATACAGCATCCTTCCTTCCCTATAGGTACTTTATATTTGCTCATAAAATTCTGTTATTAATGACAATGCATTGAAATAAGTTAGGGATGCAACTAGGTCTACGTGAATAATAGTAGTGTCAGCAAATTGAACTTACAGCATAATTTAAAAGTAACGTCTTTCTAACGAATTTCTCACTTTTGAGACAATAAATTTCCCCCCTTTCTGACCAATAGTTGTGCTTTTAAAACTGAAACAAGAAATATATGAACTTCCTTTTTAAGCAAATGAATATTTTCTACATATTTTCGAATCTTAGATGCTTGCAAGTGATTAGAAGTCAGTTTTTAGATTGCTTACATATTATTTAAAGACATATTTAACATTTTCTATGGCCGTGGTAAGTATATATTTACTACTAATCACATTTTTTTTAAAAATGTGTCTATATGGTAAGCCACTTTACCACTCTTAATTTGTGCTGCTATCTTTTAGTAAATTCAGAAAATTAAGAAAAACTATAAACCCTTACACCTTTTTACACCTCGACCCTCACATAATAACAAGATTAGCAAGGGAGCTAAATATCCTGAAGCCATTTTTCGCCAGCCTGTTACCCTCCAATCTTTTGTTCATTTTTCATACATTGGAGGCTATAAACACTTTGATATCACCAAGATTTTAAGTATATATTAAATAAAAAGCATTAAATTGCCTACTTTTTTATTAGTCCCCAAAAGCGGTGATCAATTTACTTACCACCAAAAAATGGTGCAAAAATCTCAATTCAGTCAAAAATATGAATCCGATCTCAAAAATAGTTTTGTATACCTTTGCTTGAAATAAACGATCCGTGAAAGGGCTGATGACAAAAATTATGCAAATAGAATTATTCCTTCTTACGTTAATTTAAACTTTAATTATTTGCTACAGTCAAATAAACGGATAAAAATCTAATGGTATAACTAAAATTCCACATGATTATTAACTAAACACATACTAAAAAATTAATCTTTGATGTACTTTTCTTGTCAAAAATAGTAACAATAAATTTTATCCTTTCCAATCAGATTTTTAAACAAAGAAATAGAGCATAAAAAACGCTTAATTTATAGGTACTTAATTTATATGTATTTTTTATATATTGTCTCTTGTATTTTATAAAAAGAATATTGCAAATAAATAAGTTTAGCATGTTTATTCAGTACCTACATGTATAATAATGTAAATGATTAAGGTGTCAGTAAATTTAGCTCCCATTTAACTTGTATCTGTAGTTCATTCCGTTTAGATTTAAAGCAAACATATCTGTTGCCATGAATGCAACACATTACAAAGCAATTATCAAGCATACTAAGCAATTATAAGCAATATTATTAAGGCATTCACAAATGACATGCGCACTCTGAAATCGATGTCTTGGAAGAGAATCCAAGTCCTGCTGTAAAATCCAGGTGCTCTGTAGATGAAAGTGACTGTTTCGGGAAACACAGGAGAAGTGAGATCTGCTGCTGTGCTCCTGTCCAACGTCCAGGACAGATCGCCAACGCCCATGTCCACGCTCTGAAAATTTGTAATCAATTAGTCTTTTATCAGTAATTTAAGTAAAAATATTGATAATCATGCAGTTAAAATTTAAATTTTAAATCAGTGACATATATATTTTTTCTCTATTCACCGATACGTCTCAGTAATTAACTCAGATAGTTAGTTTCTTAAACAGAACCCATTGAAAATTTTTTCTCTACCTCATTTCACATATTAATATTAAGCTAAATTTTAAATTTCATAAAATTATGCTTTAAAAGTTTACAGGACCTTAAGAACGAATCCTCTAATGTTAAAAAAAGTGTCGAAAGAATTTGATGGAATACAAATGTCTACACAATGCTCTTCAAAGCTTTAGCTCCAAGCGATATATTTCTCCCATTCATTTTGGAAAAAATATAAATAATTAAATACATACAAAAGAGAGAAATAAATTGAAACAAACCAAAATTTTCTCTTGGCAAGAAGCCTTTAAATTTATTTTTTCATGCATGCAATAGGATAGTTTAAGACACATTAATAGCTTAGTACCAAAACTTGAGATCGGAAATCATGAAGTTTGAGAGTTCGTATACTAGTTTAAAAAGCCTTAATTACTGATTCCTGTAACATATGGTTCCATGAATAATCTGGTTTTATACCCATTCTTCTCCGATAGTTATGTCAAAATCTCTAAAAGACTAATAATCAGATTCAAATAATATATGGAATACAAACGAATTAAACCATTGTTTATCTATTTTTTTCACGATATTGTGTTGCATGGAATAGAAAAATTCAATTTCAAAGACTAACTTGTTGTTGAAGTTAAATCATTTAACTGTAAACATGTTAGTTTGATTTTTTTTTTTTTTTTTGCACGATTGACATTTATATTATTTTTTTCAACTACGGTACAAATTGTGGAATTTTTTTTGTTGATTTTTTGTGAACATTTTTTCATTTTCTACTATTAGCTCACACTCTCTCTGTATATATATTTATTTACATATCTTGTTCAAATTTTAAATCTTTAATAAAAATACTTTCTGTTCATCCAATCAAGTTCAAATACATTTTTTAAAAATTTATAGTGGATGACAATTGAAGTTAATACATTTTTTTCAAATATTAATTCATTAATTTCCGGTTAATTAATTAAATTAATTACTGGTTTTCGACGCCAACTTAGATTTGTCTTCATTGTTGTGACAATGTAACTCTTAAAACAATGACAAAAGTTGGCTTCGAAAGCCGGTTTTTCAGCCAAACTAGCCAAACCGGGGGTGCATTGTCTGCATTGTTACAACAATGCAGACAAATCATGCTCTTTTTTCAATTCCTATTATTAGTTCTCTCTCTCTCTCTTTCTCTCTCTCTCTTTCTCTCTCTCTCTCTCTTTCTCTCTCTCTCTCTATATATGTTGTTCAAATTTTCAATCGTTTATAAAATACTTTCTACTAATCCATTCAAAGTAAGAACTGACTTAATTTTTTTTTATATTACTTGTTTATGATTACATTACTAAATATCTAGTCTCCGAAGGATGGCTTTTGAAAATGATTTTCATTTACAAGCGTTTTCCCGTGTTTTGCTTTTTAATTAAAATATTTCTAAGTAGACAGCCGTAATTTTGGTTAATTTCTGGCGAATTTTTTTTGATTTTCCTTAATTATATATATATATATATATATATATATATATATATATCACAAACAAAATATGTTGAGATCTTCCTCAATTTGAAGGAAAATATTCCCGAAATTATAGAATTATATTCTGTGAATCTCATTAAATAAATAAAACACAATGTAAATAAATTGAAAACGTTACTTCAAATTTTAACAATTTCAAAAAAAAAAAACAATTTACTATCAAAAACTCTTTTTCTTAGGTTAAAACTTTTTTTATTGGTTTGAAATATTAGATTCTAGCAGCAACAAAAATTATACCTTTCTTAATCAAGGTCTTTTAAAAGAAATTCTCATCACATATTTTTCAGTTTTATATTAACAATATTTCAAAAAGGCAGTTTACGTCGAATTTTTTGTTGTTATGTGATTTTTTATGAAATTTTACTATTTATGCTTACAGAATAATAATGAATGTAGTTATGTTATTGAATATATTCAGACAATTCTGCAGTAAGAGTTCGTTTTTATTAATTTTTTAAAAGTTGTAATTTTTTTAGTTAGAACACTATCACTATATATCACTTAAAAGTCTCATTTGCCTTCGATTTTGATATTCAACACATTTTATGGTACCTTAGAATTTCTTTGGTACTTTTGGATTTAGCCTTACTTTTTTTACAAATTAATTTTAGCACTGAAATTTTATCCACACTTAGTAATATATACAAATAAAAGGGAAGGTTTGGGCCTTTAAACTTTAACTCGACAACTTTAATTCCAAGCTGACGCCTTTTTCACTTTGTTCTCTTTTGTCTTGCAATTTTTTTTATTGTTTAGCTTAAATAATGCATTCTTATGTAATGATCTATAAGATAATCCAAAGTAATCTAATAATACTATTGTTAGACCTACTGCACTGATACTGTACATTCAATCACTTATTATGGATTGTAGCTTGTAATACTCCCTATTACTATTATGTACAAGAGAATTACAAATAGATATTAGTCTTATAATAAGTACAATCCATTTATATGCAAATCTATTCTGTATGGGATCATAATACGTACTATATATATTAATATAGTACCACAATAGCTATTGTAATAATTACAACTGTATTCAATGTATTCTATTCAATCTCTCATGAAATAGGTGAATAAATGGTGCAATACAATGTATTCAAAACACTTAAAGTAACATGAATATAGTCTGGCAATGCAAAGTAGATTAAAATAATGATGAGAGAAGAATATAACTATTTTCATGATGCGTGAAGAAATTCTTCACATTCAAGTAAATTTCAATTATGAAATATTTAATATTGACACACTATAGTAAAATATACGCTAATGTGAATTCTACGATGCACAACTTCATTTATACACAAATATTGATAATATCGATTTCATTCATAAATTTTGTTTAAAAAAACTGATATAATTTTTAAACAATGAAGGAATGCGCTAAATAAGTGATTACCGTAAAATCCGGCTTATAACGCGCACTTTCAACATGAAAAGTAAGGTCGAAATTTACGGGTATGTGTTATACGCCGGATGTAAAAATGAGAGCTTTAAAAAATAGATAACATATAGAAAAATTAGACTTCTATCTATCGAAATACTGTTTATTAAAAAGATATGACATTCCTTATGAACTTGAAGGGTTGTAGTTCTAGAAGTATGCTATTTTTTTCTGAAGCTTGGAATAAAGCTTTGAATATATTACCTCCAAAAATAAGATCTTTGTACATGGGCGTTTCAGCTTTCATCATAAAAAAAAGGTACGCGTTATACGGCAAATATACCTAAAAACTAAAAAATTGCAGCTTGAAAGTGTAAATGAGCGTTATACGCCGGATTTTACGGTATATTATGAAATAAAATACTAAATAGGGAAAATATAAAACTAGACAAGAAATCATGTAATAAAATATATGAAATCATACATGCAAATCAAATAATAGAATATGTGATATAATAATGAAAACATTTTAAAAATTGATAAAAAATTAAAAAAGCATTAAATATACGATTAGGTACTGAATGAATTTAGTTATTTTCATACTTTATTGACAAGCTCTCCTATCATGCCTGGCCAAGTTCCATCTTCTAGAAGCGTACCATACAGGCGGTTGTCCGCTTCTTTCACAGTATATCTACACAACGATATACAAGTCATGAAAAAGGTATACACAAGGGTGGGGGGTTGTGGGTTCGATCCCACCGTGCAGACAGATTTTTAAGTTTTACAGTAAAGATTAACCCTCACCGCTTTCGTCTACCAGTTTTTAGAATGTAATCTCGTTTCCCATAAAAGAGGCCCGTATATGCTACTGAGTCGTGAAATGCACTTCAGTGTTATTAAATAAATTAAAAACAAATATTCCTTTAGTATTTTAAACTTGATATTTTCCATAAACATTAAAGATTACTTAGTATTTGAAACTAAAATACTTGGTTACAATACTGAGGATCAAAGAATATCATTGCTCGCTTTTAATTTGTTTGTTAAAGAAAGATTTGTGTGTGATTTCATACTTATCGAACATAATATTGTATGATTGATTCTAAATATGATATTAAAAATAGATATTTTAAACTCTATTGGATCATTGGTGCTCTAAAAAAGTACTCCAAAGAATGGGGGGGAAAAGCTCGTAGATATAACTTTAATCACAGTAAAGAGTATTTTTATTATTGTTTTATTTTTGAAAATTATTTAAAATATACCATTAATAATGGATAATAGATTTGATGCACCTTTGTACAATGTTATTTTTTGGGTCCTCAAATAATATGAAATACTTGTAATACATTCAAATATTATTTACTGACGATATAAAATTTATCACTCAAATTTATTACATACAATTCAAAATATATACATAATATATTTCTTCTATACTTAAAAACAACTGTATAATAATCAATAATTCGTTTTGAAATACTCATAAGTAATTTATGTATAATGAGATTCTGGAACCCTACTTGAGTGGGATTCTTTCGTGGAGCAGTGAGAGTTTTGATCAACGATAATGCTCAACCATATAGATTTGCACTTGTCGACGATTATTTGGAAGAGCATTTAGACTTTAATTTGACACAGTATTTATGGGATGCTCTAGGAACACAGCCTCCTCCAAGGACCTTTCAGACGGTGAAATCAGTTCTTTTGTAAGAATGGAAGTGTTTGACACATTCATAGATCAATAGCTTTATTAACAGTTTGAGAGCATATTGTGATGCTTATACAGCTGTACAAGGTGGCTAGATATCTTTATACACCAGCAATACAGAGTTATGACGTATCTTATATTGACCAATGTCGCTCTTATTTGCATATCAGCTTACATTGAAGCCCTATAATTTTTTGTGGTTGTTACCCTTTCCTGTTAAGGCATAAGGTATAAATATACCAACTTTTCATGGTGAATTTTTGTTGAAATATCTCATTATTTGTAATTGTAACCATAATTTTGCAAAGCAATGTACAACGGCACATAGATTCATAGCATATTTTAAGAGCAGATATGTGCAAAATCCATATGAAATCTGGGAATTGGAAAAACTGAGAAAATTTTATTAATCAAGATCAATTTTAAAATGAAGCTTCATATCAATAGTAGGTATGTTTTGCAGGAAAATGTAATAGGTTGATTGTTTAGATGCGTATATTTTATGAATATATATGACACGATCAATTTCTATTTTAAATAACAATAATTAAGAACTAATTTCAAACAAACTCTGAAAGGATTGAAATTTTTTGGATGTATTTACTGTTATTCCTATTATGAAAAATTTTATTTTTGGAATAGGAGAATCAGACAAACTCCATAGAAATTTAAATATCTGACAAATAGAAATGGGTTTCTAGAAAGAGAGTGAGAAAATAAATTTTTATGTAAATAAATTCCTTTGAAAACCATGTTCAATGGAGGTAAATTTCCTCTTACAAAAAAAATGATAATTGAAATAATATATTTTCAGTATACCAAGAAAGACTATCATCTTCTCTATAATCAGAGATGGCAAAACATGTTTAACCAAACTTCTAATATTGGAAAAACTGTTACACCTAAGAAATCAAACAATGTAGCTGAGTGCTGTAGACAAGAGATGATTTCCCAAGAGTCTAAATATTTCCTGCTCCCCTAAAAGTTTCACATATGTATTTTTACGTTTCAATAAAAAAACCGACACTTTTATTCATAAAAAAAATTCAATCAGTCCTAGAATTTCATACGAAACAAAAACAAAAAGTACGTAATACCTAGAAACAATTGAGAAATTTTCGAATCATTATCAATGCATTTACACATGCGTCTCTCTCTCTCTCTCTCTCTCAATTGGTCAAAAGAGATGTTAGAGACAGAAGTTTTTAGACTATGTGTTTTGAATTAAATAAAGATTGAAGAGTTAAAGTTAATGAATTGAGGGAGAAGTCAATAAAAAAAATCATAATTTCATTCATTTATGTTTTTAAAGAGTACTAGTTGTGGTATACCCGTTCTTCGTACGGGTGAATTGAAAAATTAAAAAATACAGATTGAAGGATAAAGAAGTTTTTAATGAGTTAATTTTATGTGAATTGCAAATTAAACAAAAAAAAAAAAGCTTTTTGCATATTTCAGCTGAACAAAGAAACCATATTTGCTAAATTTTAAGTTTGTAGATTTAATAGTTGATAAAAAGGATTTTTTTTTATTTATAACGCGCCGTAACTCTCTTGTTGGTTGATTTTTGAAAACACCTTACTAAGCTGATCTCTGTTCAGAAAAAGTAACACAATGTTACAAATTTTGAATAATGGACACTTAAAAAAGTGTAAATAATTTATATCTGGATGTGTAATACGTTAATGTTACTTTTTGTTGCATTTATTTTATGTTAAAAATGTAATATGCGCAATCAACGCCTTTCCTTATATTATAATGGCGATTCAATGGAAATATAGCGAAATGTTTGCGATAGAGCCAAGTTGGCATCGTTTTTGGTGACCACGTTAGCAACTTGGCGATTGATTGAAAAGTTCAGAAGTTGATATGCTGTAGAGCCACCTGGTGGAGAGCTGCAATAGAGAATAGCACAAAAACCTTCTCTACAAAAAATACATATTCAAGCCAATTTTCATAGTGATCGGTTGCACGGTGTTGGATTGAAGCGATTTCAAAAATACAAACATCCATTTATATATATATATAGCTTATAAAAATTGTATAAAGATTATTCAAAAGTAAATGGATTTATATTATGAGGGACTCAAATAATTACCTACCGTTTGGTAAATGATGGCATCACCTATAATTTATGTTTGAAATTTACAGATTTAAAACGCCATTAATGATGTTGTATCAGCATCATAACATTTTTCATGCAAAATGTCGAGTTTTGAGCCGAATAAGTGTGATTTATGGAAACGTTCGATTTGATTCTTTAGTTTGAATAATACTGCAGCAGAGATATATCGATTGCTTGTAGAAGTATATTCCGAGGCTACTTTGACAGAGAGAAGTTGTTATAAGTAGTTTCAAAAGTTTAAGAATGGTGAGTGTGACGTTCATGACAAAAAAGGTAGCGGAAGATTATTAGAGGAAGATTCGTACCAAACGTAGAACTTACACTTGCATTAGAAGTGAATCAAAAATCAATTTCACATAATTTAAAATCGTTGTGAAAGGTTCACAAGCAAGAAAATTGGGTTCCATATGAACTGAAGCCGAGAAGCTTTGAAGGCTGATTTTGCATATGAGAAATGCTGCTTGCAGGTATAAACGAAAGACCAGCTGTGTGGAGTAGTTGGTTAGGTGCTATCCTTGTACGCCCACATTTACGGGTTCGACCCCAACTCGAAATTAGAGGATTTTCATGATGCAAAAAATCGACAGTGTTCATGTCGTATGTCGTATGGCATGTTAAACATCCCTTGACTCTCGGTTTGGCTTGAGTGCTCTCGGAAAAATTAAATTCCTGGTTCAATTTCGCATTATCAGGGCTCCTGTGCCTCCTCCTAGTGAAGAAACTGGGTATCAAAATGACATTAGAAGGACCCCATTAGAAGGGAAAAAAAGGTATACATAAAAGAGGTTTTGTATCATATAGTAACTGGTGATGACAAATTAATCCACAACGATAACGCAATGAAAAGAAATTCATGGGTACCATAAGGCCATGTTTGAACAGCTGAATATTCATGGAAAAAATGTTGTGTATTTGGTCGGATAAGCTTGACGTCATATGTTATGAGTTGCTCGAACAGAACGAAACCATTATTGAGGATCACTACCTATCTCAATCGATGTACTCAAGGAAAAACATGCCCACTTCTACATCAGATACGACAAAATTATTCTCCTACATAATAATTTTCTCCAATAAGTACCAGCGACAGCCAAAACCTTCATTAAAACATACCCGCCGCATTCATCAGACATTGCCCCTTTCGATTATCTCTTGTTTCCTTCAAAGGCACATGGCCTGTTTCAGCAGCACTTCACAACATATGCAAATACGAAAAATTGGGTAGCTTCTATGATAGTCTCAAAAGATTAAGCGTTCTTCCGTCACTGTATCTGTATGCTTCTAGACAGAAGGGAGAAAGTAGTGGGTAGCGATGGACAATATTTTGAATAAATTATAATGTACATGTTTTTCATAATAAGTGTCCAATTTTTTATTTAAAAAAAAACAGTTTAAACGTATTTATAATTATAATTATTTGTTAAAAGAACAAGAAAGCAATTTTAAATTCTTAAAGAAGAAAACAGTTTTTATTATTAATATCACTAGTTACTTTAAAAAGCTTTGAGGATATAATCATTAAACCAATTTCTTTTTATTGAATAAATGTAAAGAAATGTGTGGTTTCTACATATTTGAAGAATTGAACCTTATAAACATTATTTTCTTAATAATTCATATTCTTTTCACCCTTGGATTCATTGATCGCTAAGAAATATGGAATCCACACACACACACAAACAGGCTTCACAACTATATATAAATTTTAAACTTTTTCATATAATATATTTAAGCATTTTTCCTCTCATCATATTTTAATTATTTTAAAAGGTAACTATGTCTTATGTTTACTTATTAAAACTACGAATGATTACGTAAATTTTTGAGTTTTAATTGTTTGTTCTCTGTTCCCTTGAGTTTAAAAAAATTAATTGTATAATGCGTATGAATTCAAATATTGTTGTAACGGAATTAATCTAATAAAACTGTCTTCATTAGAATAAATACAATGTTACTAACTAATAAATTATGTAATAAATAACGTAATTTAATTAACTAAAATCATCATATTAATTATTATTTGAAAATCAATTCTCAATAAATTAACTGCGAAAGGTATATAAATTATAATAGTTGTAGCTTTTTTAAGGGTACTACGGTGACTCTAAGTTTTCAAAAAATTTACAGAAGATTTACAAAATACAGCAAATTTTTTGAGTGTCACTAGTAATAATATTTAATAATGTATTTTACATGAAAGCAAGAAAGCAAGATTAGAAACAAATTGTCTTACGAGAAATTGTAGATCTCTGATAGGGTGTTCACAATTTTAAAGATATATCCACTCCACCTCCATTCTCCTTTTTCTGGACGTATTTGAATGGGTGGACTCTGAAATGGTATTCATTGCTTTAGAGTTCTTACACTATAATGGGGAAATTCTTACAAAATTTCATTAAAATAGTATCAAAGATTGTCAAAAAAATCAAATCAACAGGTCCAAATTTCGTATTTTTATGTATTTATAACATAAAAAATATGTTTAATTTCATAGACCAAATTCCTGTTTCGGTGATTTTAAGAACTAATGCATTTGTTCATAGCTTTATAAAATAAGCAGAAATTATTATTTTCAATTTTTCCTAATTTTTAGGCCTAAACACATATTTTCAATTTATGGATTGGACGTATCGACTGATTAATTTTTGCTGTTACGAGAACGTTCTTTGACCATTGTATGCCTGAGATCATGTACAGATGTCGCTATTGGGCAGTATTGACTAACATCGGTAGTATTAACTAACACATTGAAGCTACACGAAAGCTATTGGACCTTATAATTTTAAGCTATGGTCAAGTGACGAAGAAGGCACCGTGAGCTGGTACCCCATTCTCCAAAAAATGTTTCGTCATGATAATGTATATACTACCACTAAAGAAGTTGATAAGTAATATAACGCAATATTATAAAATCAGAAATAAATAATGACAAAAATTCATACTTTTTATAGAAAAAGAATTAAAAATGCCTGTGATTCCGTATATTTTTAATATTCAGATATTGGACAATATTCCGCTTTATAAAATATACAAGTTTTACTGAGACATAGAATAGTTATTTACGACGATATTTACATAAATTCAAAGCTAAATAGTTTTGAATTTCTTTGAATTCTTTCAGGAATACGAAGGTCAATTTTTCAATTTGTTAAATGTAATATAAGCTATTAAATTATATAAAAATAGTTTTCAATCACTTTAATTGATTCTACTCGCTTATATTAACGTCACATTTCAATAATACAACGAATTACAGGCTGAATGTGAAGTGCTGAAATTGTAAATGATGAGAAGAATACTTGAGCAAATACCTCATTAATTTTTTTTCACATAAGCCATTTAAAAGACTTTTTGGACCAACTATCAACCAACCAACACAACCATCTGTATTAAATAATTTTAATACAGTGTTCGTAAAACAAAAATAATGTAACTGAAAAAATTAGATGATAAAGTTACTATCAGACCCCAAGGGAAGATATTTTTAGGTTGCGACCGCCAAAGTCGGTAAAAGGTTCTTCGAAGAGTGGCTCCTCTAAGTAGCTTGAACCATTCACCTTATCCAAGAATTTTTGTCGAAAATCTATGCTCCCATTTCCTATTGAGTGCAAACCCCAAACTTTGAATTCCTGCAATAAATTAACAAAAAATCAATTTAAATGCAATATGTTTTACTTAACATTAGATAAAGCGTTTAAAAGTTTATTTTAAAATAAGTTTTTTTTAATAATTTTTTTCTATAGAATAATACCGAATTTATTTGAATCTAAGCTGAACTTTTTTTCCAATGTTAATGCCACTAAAAATTGAATGTGGCTTAGAATCGCCTAAAAAATTCATTGGATAGGGCAAACTGAGCATGGTAATCATGGTTGGGTCTCAGGCGTGTTCATTTTGTCTCGAAGGGTGAAAATATAAACAATTTTCAAGCAGGTATTTTTCTTTTAAATTTAAACTAAATAATCCGAATCTATTACACATTATTTACAAGGAATTATGGTCTCAAAAAAGTTCAAAATGTTTGAAGTATAATTATAATTTTAAAAATTATAAGCATATGCAAATGAGAAATAATTTTGTAATAAATATTAACAAATTTTTGCGTTGCACACGCTATTTTTTAAAATAGAAGTCTTTGATGTATAAAACTTTATAGAACTATAAAATGTAGCATACACTTTAAATCCTACTCATTTAAGAATTATATATCTTTTGTATTTCAAAATATATAAAAAATATAAAAATATTTTTTAAAAAAATTGAAAATGTAATTTTTAAAATTTTTTAAATAATGTAATTTATTATTCTATTTATTTAAAATTACTACGGTGTAATAAGGATACATTTAACTTTATAAATCAACCTATTGCTAGTAATTAAAGCTACTACTTTTGAAAATAGCATGCGCAACGTAAAACTTAATTAATATTTCTTATAGAAATATTTTCATATGCTTATAATTTTTAAAATTATGATTATATTTTAAACATTTTTCTGAAACCCCATTCCTTTATAAATAATGTGAAAAGGTTTGAATTATTTAATTTTAATTTCAAAGAGTTATATATATTTGAATATTACTTATAATTTCAGCCCTCTGGATAAAGTTAACATCCCTGAGACTCCTTAGCAATTACAGGTTCCTGTATGTATTTCAAAGATTTTAATACTGGTAAAATAAATTAATTTTTCACTTCTTATTAGTTCTCACTAATTTTTTTAAATTTTTTTGTAAATATCAGATATTGATAAACCCAGGCAATTTTTTTCGCTAAATCGTTTTGAGGATTCGGGTTGCAGCTTAGAATAGATGATGACTTAGAATCGAATTAATAGGGTATATATAAATTTTTTTCTTGTGATTTAAATAAAAAACAATTCATAATGTAAGCGTCCTAATATTAAATAACTTTTATATTGAATTCCTGAATTTTAATAAGATCCTTTACGCATAATAAGAGTGGGATTTAAAATCGGAACTTCTTAGAAAGAAATTTTAATAACAATAAAAATTATTTTAACTTCATTAGTCTATACAGAGCATCATATTTGTCATAGTACTTATTTCTGGCTCCATTAATCCATGTTTTGCTGATGTAAAATGAGCTCCATGTTTGTTTCCTCTTTTATACCGTAATGCTAAATAAGATTTCTTTTTACATGTTAACAGGAAAAAACTCATTATTTGTGGTAAGTTTTCAAACTTTAAAACCATAAGATGTATGGTATGCAGCACTGCTTATTTTCATGAAAACAGAGATATTTATATGTTTGAAATGCTCTGAGAGAGTTAAGTTTAAACTCCTTTTATATTAGAGAAAGCAGACTTAAGAATGCACGCAAAAGACGGAATATTATTTAAATATTTTGAGTAACGTTTTCCAGTTCGTAAAAACAATTTTATTTCGAAATGCTAAGAGCATGCATACGTTTTTTTATTTCAAAAAGGTTTACAAACTTTATTCGTTATATTATCTTATAAACTTGAATAAGATCCAAAATATGGTAATGTAATCTTATTCACGAAATTTAACCATATAAACAAGTATGCTGCATAAAAATCTAAGAATTAAAAAAATCTGGAACTTAAAACTGAATCTTACTTTTAAAACAAATGAATTAATTATCTACAAAAAGTTTTTGAAACTTTCAAATTGGGTAAATATAAAAAAGAACTTCTTTAAAAGATAATTTTTGATAACATCAAAGAGAATGTATACTGAAAGCTTCCTTATAAATAAATGATAAATTATCAAAATTAAGAAAATTTATACTTTTTCTTAATATAACTTTTCGTTTTCCATATTTCTAATTTCTCTTTTTTGAAAATTTCGTTAGAATATCTTACAGAAAAAAAAGTTTTTCAGACATTTTACAAAGATAGCACCATTGCTACAGATTGTATCTTGATAATATTGCCGTTGCGCTTTCCAGTACGCATACATCCTCCCTTTGTTAATTTTCTCCATTTCTTTAGTTTTACTTTTAGTAAATTTTAGGTAAGCTTGTTTTCAATTCCTGATTGTTTTTTTAATTGATTACTTCATTCTACTATTTCCAGTTATGCCTTATATATTCAAATTTGTTATATGTATACATTAACAATTTATTTAAATAACGTGTAAATATTGGATTTAACTCATATTCGATATTTTGAGATTCTTGCTTATTCATTATTTTCTTGAACTATTTGTTATGCTTAAATTTTCCGCTGAAAACGAAATGATAGTATCTTATAAAGCACATTTTACCTAAAAATAACAGTCCTAAGTTTGAAACAGCTTTTGGAAATACAACAGTTTTGCATTTTGCTCCATTGACTTTTTCTTGTTCTGTTAATAGGTCTCATGTACCGGATTATAATTTTCAGATGTTGTTTCTTTTTAATTTGTATTATTTATTTTATACTAAACCATCACTATTATTCTGTACTACTACTTTTGTTTTCTGCAAACAATCTACAAATGCTATTGGAATGCAAAGCAAATTTCCTAGTGATTAATGTCATTGTGTATTCAAGAATTATGTACTGGAGTTTTTCTTGTTTCCTTGAAACGAAAAACTCCTTCAAACATATGAAAAAATACGATATTTTTAATTCATTAAGACAAGTTCACTTTTTTCTCAGAGAAAGGGGTAAAAATTCATGATCCGCATGATATAAAAAAATTGTTATAAGCAACTTAGTTAAAATGTAGCAATATCAAGTAAGTTGCAACTGGGTAATTCACGAGGATTCAAATATCTACTAATGACCTATTACGTCGTCATGTTCAAAGTCAAACTCGAGTAACAGACGAAAGCTCTTTTTTAGGGAATATAGTGTGATTCGAGACATTAATTTCTATCCTACTATTTAAAAGAACAAAACTATGAATTAAACTATAAAATGCAGTTTCACCTAATCGCAAATTTGTAAAAAAAAAATATAATAATTTTGTTGGAGAAATAGTAACGATAAAATAGAATAAAACCATTTTTACGAGAGGAAGTTATTTAAAATAACCTCCTACACCAATAACGTGCCTACTTGTTTGATACAATTTCATGGATAGTTAACGTAGAAACTTACATATTCCGTTTAACAAAAAGGTAACTATTACTTAAAGAAAATGCCATTTTTATGTGTAACAGCAACTAAAATCCTATATCTAAGCATACTTTTACTAATCGGAATAAATAACGAAAAATTAGTAAGCGAAAATAAATTTCCACACTTGTCGTTCTTATGCTTACTTTGTGGAATGTTTGTATTCTACATGTCACAGATTCCATGGTGTCAGATGTTACAATTAGAATTCTATCCCCTTCATCAAACATGTTCAAGATGCTATCCGTATGTAAGCATCCATTTGCTCCGATGATCCAACGAAAATGTGGTCCAAACATGTATTTTTCCTGAAAAAAAGTTTTTTAAATAAAACTGTAAACGTTATGTTTTTTTTTACTTTTTAAATATTTTTCACTTAAATTTTAGTTTAGAGAATGTACTGTTCTTTCCATCGATTTTATAATTTTAATATTTTGTAGCAGATTAAACATAAATAAGCTATATACTATCATTATTTTTCTAATAATAGTAAACATTAATAGTCGTAGTTTTCGCAACTTTATTTTATAATTCGTATATGCCAACGATTTCGTAAGATTAAATTGTAATGAAATGTATCTTTGCTTCAGCAAGATATTGTATATCGTGAAAATTTTACTAAAATATAGCTAAATTACAATATTACTTATATAAGAGTAATTAAAACTATTTTTAGTAAATGGATATTCTTTAAAATATTAGAATAATCGTTTTCTGTGATTGTGTTCCATATTTCTTTAATCAATTCTTTTTATAATATAATTCTGATGTAAAGTTCCTTTTTTCTTTATTTTCTGATAATTTTTTTTATTGAAGAGAACGAAAGAAAGACATTTTAAGAAAGAAAATAATTCCCGTGAACCTCAAGTATCACACGGGCCTTACAAAAGTAAGTAAAACAAACAGAATAATATAGATAAAATAAAAGAAAATATCAAAAGAAAAGTTACGAAATAATGAAATAACAAAAACAAATAAGTTGAAAAGACAAAAATACATTACAAAATAAAACAATTATGGAACCAAACCAATACAATGAATTTACAAAATAAGAGAAATGAAAAATTTACAAAATCAGATTAATGAAGATACAAAAAGAAGGGAAAGAAACTTTAGTAGAAACAAGTTGAAAAGCATTAGGAGGCCAGTTGATCTTAAGAGTATGCAGTTTAACTTTCAGGTATTTTCTCTCTTCCTTAAATTTTGAACAAAAAAGGATAAAATGCTCCATACTTTGCCACCACCAACATTACAGTCACAAAGTTTGGGAGGTCGCAGGTTGAATCTATTGAGGTACACTTTAAAATTACCATTGTAACCACCCTTTGTTTAGACTTCTCCCATATTAACAGTAGAAAGACTTTCACGTTCTCTAGCCTTCAACAATCTTCAGTGATGACCAAGCTTCGGAACTGTAAGGAAGTACAAGCATGCGCTCCGATCCATTTCAATTCTAGTCTAAATGTTAGTTCTCTAGTTATGTATGTAAATGCTTGTTTTGTCTCATGAACGTGTTTTAATTAACTAGTGGACTTAGTTAAGAACCCCTTTTCCGCGTGTCCCTTTATTACAATGGGTCACCCCCTTATAATTTGGCGCCCGACGTTATACCATGCCATTTCTGTTACATTGTAAGTTATTTTCTAATGTAACGTAACTCATGAATTTCTTTTTAAGATTTTTTTTCAGTAATACGACATATGTAAGACGACAAACCAACAAACTTACTATTTAAAACTTAACTTATCTATTTAAAACTCGAGAAATTTATTCACTAGATTGAAAATTTCAGTATCAAGTATGAAAAGAAATTGGAAATTATACATCTGATTCAAGGCAGCAACAATAAAATATATGGCATACATCATCATAAAGTTTTCTTCATGAGGTAGATATTATTCATGAAATGTTTTTTTAAAAATATTATTCACATGGGTTATTTAAGGAAACTCTTTTTTTTCCCAAATGGGGCTGCAAATTGGTTAATTTCCATTGCAGACCTAGAACATTCCACAGAAACAGGAATAACTTTTTAGTGTGATACCATGTGGGTGGATACCAATTCCCACAATGTAATTTTGAAGCCCAATTTTCCTTCTCAAAGGGAGACACCTGAGTTATAGCAATGCTAATTGAACTCGAAATTTAATTTTGCCGAGAGCACCCAAGCCAAACAAGCACTCTAGCCACCCATCCGGTATATTGGTAAGTGAAGATGACTGCGGTGCCGTAGGGACTGGGTTCGAATCCCGGAGAAGGCATGGATGTTTGTGATGTAATCATTTCTCTTCTAACTGTGTTGTATGCCCCCGTGTGATACATTGCGTGGTGCATTCGAGTTATAAATGTAAGAAAACAGACCCTCTAAGGATCTTTAACATACCACGTAATGGAAAATTATTTACAAAAGTAGAAATTAATATAGAACTATCTTTTGTTAAAAACACTAAGTAATTCAGTCGAACTGGTGATAAAATTTAAAATGAGTAAATATGATGAAAAGGGTATTTTAATTGTAGGTTATATGTTAATCACATTAACTAAATATTGAAATTTAAACCGAAATTAAAATTAGTTTCTACTTTTAACTTTGTAATATGTCTCAGAATTATAATTGTTGTTGGAAGCTATAGGTTTCCGAAGCTCGAAGCCTTTGAGTAGATGCGAAGTAAAGTAGAAAGTGTTTTTTAAAAAATTTACTTCTAAAAAGATTTAATTTAACATCTGTCTTATAATTGATTTCCTCATAAGATTTACACTACTTTATCGGTAATTATAAGCTAACATACTACTCCTTGAATGATATGCGAGAATTTATAAAATAAAATATTTTATGAAAAAAAAAAAACAGTTTCTTCAAAATTATTTAAATTTGATTGAATGCCTAATGTTGCGAAGATTAATTATCTTTAAGAAATATAAAAATTTTATTAATAATTTATTGTGAAAAACCTTCAGGAAAAAAAAATTTTTAAGCTTTATCAAAGCAACTTTTTTGTGTCTTTTTTTGCAAAGTCTAAATTTGTATTATTACCTGGAGCAATCTTTATCATAGTTTAAAGTGCCATGCGAGATTAATCAATTATACAAAACAAATTCTTTTTTTAAAAAAAATTAAGAATCTCAAGAAATTTTAAATTTAAAAACAAAAGTTTGCCAAATTTAATCAAAATTTTAAATATTTTACGCCATTTTAATAACTTATTAATCTAAAGAACCATTTTCGAATGACGTTTATTAAAAATATATCTTTTTAAAGTTATTTTACTGTTGTTTAAGAAAAAGGTACAAAGCATAAGAATATCTTACTTTCAGGAAGCGTAAAAGCTGTCTGAATATTTCTTCCGTTCTTGACAAATCTACGACCATCACATATCCGTCAAATGGTGGGGAAAGACTAAATTTTTCCGGCCAAAGATATGTTTCAACCATGCTGGCACCAACACTGGCTGCTGACACACTCCTTTCATTCAAGGAATTTAATAATACTGCACTCTCTACAAAACAGAAAAATACTATTTTAAAACCCATCGATGTAAATTTCTTTTTGTTCTGTAAAAAAAGATTTTCTAAATGCAACGCAGATAAAGCAGGTTTCTAATTTTGTGGAGCACTTAAGTCAGCGATTCTTAAACTTCCAATTGCCGAGGCACCCCTTTATGTATTAGTCTGGAATCGTGGACCCCCAACATTTTTAACACCCCTCTCTGACTCCCAACACATGGTTGAGTGATTTAAAAGTTCCTCAATAATCCGAAGACTGCCTCTGCTACGTATACAGACTTTTTGAATACTCCTTTTGGCCTCTAAGAAAACAGTAAATATCTAAATTTAAAATATTTTGAAATGCTAATTTCAAATAAATAATGTACTTTACTGTATGGATTAGTGATCTGGTTTAATAATCAATTAGTGGTCTTTTCTAGGAGGGAACATCTTTCAGCTCTTTCACGACATCTTTCTGTTTGTATCAGAGGGAAATCTTAACATTAAATCAGGTATTATCATATTTGTTTATATAAGAGCCTTAACCTTCGCGGACCCCTAGGGGTCCGCAGGCACACACAACAGCTTAAAAACCACTGACTGGAGTTATTTTTATATCAAATTAAATAACAATTAATGAAGAATATTATGAATAAATTATTGTTTATTACTATTTGAAGGAACATAAGGCTATTGATGGAATGTTCAAGGGAACCGAGCACACTCTAAATGGGTTTAGAATTACACCACCCTTCCCTTTCTGGGATAAACCACCCTACACTTAGCTTTTACTGAACAAAAATATTTTATTTTCTTACAAAAGAATTATACAGATAATTTTCAATGCAGCTTATTGCAAAAAGAATTACATAGGTTCAACATAGTTTACAAATACAAAGAAATGATGAAGGGGAAAGAAACAGGTCAAGAGAAAAAAATACATTCAAATTAATATGCATTACAGTTATATAGTTACAGTAAAAACAAATATAAAAATAACAAAAAACAAACAAATAAAAACAACAGAACTGTCACAAAATACTATGTGAATGACCAATCCTTGGTTTAAATCGCACCACCACTTCCTGTGAATGTTTTCTTCCTTCTTTAAAAAAAAAATCATCTTTCCCGGAAAGAAAAATAATTTTCCCAAAAGGCTATATTGGAACTTTTTCCTCATAATTTTGAGTTGCGGTTAAATGACAAGGAAGACATCTTAACTGACACTCTTCTCTTTAGACTTTCATGCCAAGCCAATGTGAAGGCTTTGAGCCTCGAAAAACTTAATGTAAATCATCTACATCAGGGGTTGGCAACCTATGACATACGATACAATTCTCAGTGGCACTCTGTACTACTCTATAGATTTATCAATTTTTGAGTGGAGGGAAGTAGATAAATTTGTAATGGACCTCATTTGACAAACATCTTCAGAATTATGGACATTTACGGAATTACGAAAAAATCTGAAAGATAACTTATACAGCTATTTTGTATATCATTGAATGTCATTTCTAGTTAAGATTTACTTATTTGAAGAGAGAAATTGCATGTACTATGTTTTTCGTTTTTGGTTCTCCGTATCTAAGTAAAAATTTTTTCCCCATATGAAAAATATTTCGAGTCCGCAAAGAAATTGTTGATTGTTGAAGAATGCTCAAAATCGTGTCAAATTTAAAGTCACAAATTTCACACCTGATTTTGCTATATGAAAAAAAAACGGCTACTAGGTTCGCATTAAAATTTATATTTATCTTTTTTTTCAATTATGGTGAAGAGAAATACTTATATTTTATGTTGTCCATTTCTTACTTTTATTAATATGTCTAAAAATACATAATATACGTACAATTTTAATTGCTTTTATTTTTGTTGAAGAACTAGTTATATTTTATGCTGTTTACCTCTATGTTAAGAAATAGTTTTAAATGATGAAAAATTAATGTATAATAAAACTGAAAATATATGTTATTGACCTCTGTTTTCTAATTTTGCTTACTTTATTGTGGGACTCGAATTGTTTCAAACATGTCCTAATGTGTGGCACGAGGAATCATATTGGTAGAATGGCTTAGCACATCACAGTTAAAAGGATGCCAACGCCTGTTCATGGGTCATGGCCTGCCGCGGCGGTTTTGCCGGGGCGATAATGATCTATTACAGACAGTGCTATTGAGACAATAATATTTTCTCCTGATGAAGGCGTTGTTAAACCGAGCTGGAAAAGTTCTGGGGCGCAGATGCTGGTAAGGCTGTTGGAATTGGAAAAACTGTTGGAGTTATGTCATGTATCTGCGTTGGTGTCACTCTCCATCTTTTCTCGCGATTCCAGAGTCTCTTTAAAGGTGGAATACGTCCCACCCACAAAAGTGACAAGTGATGTATAGTCACTTCTGTTTGGACGTATTCGGTGAAACCATTCTTCTATTGGTCCAAAGTCCCCCTTCGCGAAGTGTATGTACTTTGAAACCAACGGCTGGTGTGGGAACTGCGCCGGCATCTTACTGTCGACTAGATCAAGGAAGGTCAGAGGTTCACTTCTCTTAGGACATCAGCGCCGGGGTGTCCAGCCTGGGATACTTTCCCACGAGAAACTACTTGACCGTTGAAACGTCACTCGTTCCCGACGGGAAATGGTCTTTAATGAACACCACCGCAGGTCTAATGAACATCCAGCACCAAGAATGTGCTTCACTCGGTAGCATCATGACTAGCACCCTCGACTTCATAGAATTAAACCCTAAAGCGATAAATATTTTTTTAACGAAACTGCTTCAAAAATGCACATTTTTTATTGTTTATTTGTAAACACCATAATCATTCTCACCAACACCCCAAAAAAATTCCGGACAAAAAGCATTTCAGTTCCATAGACCAGTGGTCCCAACCCCCGGTTCGCGGACCGGTACCGATCCGTGGATCAAATAGCACCGGGCCGCATAAGGAACATTAAATTATTTTCATTTTATTTACTGTGGTGTATTTCTCTCAGGTATGCACGACCTTTTATGAAAATCTCTTCATATTTCATGTTAAATATCTTTATGATTATTTTTTGTGTGATTGTATTTTATACCAAAGACTTGTTTAAATAGAATTAAATTAAATCAAAACAATCTAAAATAAAAACAATCAACGTCCCCCCTCCCAACGGGTCGTGGTAAAATTACCAAGGCAGTAAAATGGTTGGGGATCACTGCCATAGACGAATTGCATCATCTTTTTAAAATACTTGTACTAAATAATACACCATAAGAATTAAAAATAAGCGCAAATAAAAGAAAAAAGAACAAATAAGTACCCATACGCTGTACGGGGAAACCAGTTTCGACCAACTTTTGGTAGCCCGTACGTTGTACGCGTAAGGGGTCCTTTAAAGGGTTAAAACTATCTCCGAACTCGCGACCGTTGCCATTCACACACACACACAGCTATTGTACTTGCATATATTGTATATAAGGGAAAGTTCTGTCTGCACTTTTAAGTGTAGTCGATCCTTAGCAAGCAGGTTAATCCAATTGAAACTAGTTTAAACAAGAAGATTAGTATACTATTCATGGTTTATACATATTTTTTTTGCATTTTAGTTATTTTTTTTAAATTTGTAAATCTGTCAACATTAGTGAAGAAAAGGTACACTTAAGACAGTGTATAATGTTTGAGTTAAAAAAAAGACACGATAATAGCACGATAAAAAGAAACTTGTGTGACATGTTTGGAGAGGAAGTAGTAACAGCTCGAATATGCCAAAGAGGGCTTGTGAAATTTCGCTTCGGTAATTTTCTTTGAAAGATTAACCCAGACCAGGAAGACCATCAGATGCCAGTGAAGAAATTTTACGCAAAATGATCGAGACAGATACCACGTTAACTTCCACAGAAATGAGCTTCAAGGTTGGAATTCATCAGACTACTGCTTTAAATTATATTAAAAGGCTTAGTTTCATGTCCAAACTCTGTTTGGGGGCCCCACGAGTCAAAACATTTACTGGACAGACTTTCGATATGTTCTTCAAATCTTGTCCGTCATAAAAGGAACCGTTTTTGTGCCACATAGTGACTGGAGATGAAAAGTGGATAGTGTCTAAGCACGTGGTTAGAAAAAGCATATGTTTACAAAGGAGAGACACCACCACCCACATTCAAAGCTGGCGTGCATCAGAAGGTTATGTGGTGTTGTTAGTGAGACAGCAAAGGTATAGTGCACTATGAGTTGCTGAAAAAAGATGAAATGGTAGTTACTGTTCGTAACTTGATAATTTAAATTAAGAACTTATTATTTGCGTCCATCTTTGGGCAACCGAAAGGGTATCATTCTTCATCACGAGGACGCTAGACTACACGTAGCTAGGAACACCGCATTAACACCGCAGAGTTGGGTTAGGAGAGAGAAACTTTACCTCAGCAATCATATACTCCTGATATTGCATCATCTGATTATCATTTGTTCAAGTCGCTGTAAAACTTTCCTGATGGAAATGAATGCATAAATTATGAGGTTGCCCAAAGGGCACTGGATGAATTGTCTCCAAAACAGAGAACTTTTTTCCCAGGGGGTTAGATAAACTGCCAAAACACTGGAAGACATTTGTAATAACAAACACCACTATACTTTGGATTATATTTTAAATAAAATGTGAAAAAATGTTTTATTTTTTTCTTTAAAAAAAGACAGAACTTTCCCTTACACCAAATAATTTTATGTAGCCTAGATTTATTTTAACTTAAATTACTTTAGAGAGATCGAAATGAAACAGACACCCTCTCCGTAAAAGCTAGAAATTAAATAAGTTTGTTTATTCAACTAAATATTTTAACAGCTCTTAGACTAAAGTAAACTGACAAATGGTTGACTAAACAGAGAAGTAAACAAAAGCTAGTTGATATTATGAATTAGTTGCATTAGGAAATAGCCAAATCTAAATGAGTCAATATTCATGAGTACTTCAGTGATACTTGGGTATAGTTTCATTTCGGGATAAAATGCGAATAATTTATCTAACTCAAAACACTTATTGCCTGATTTTATCTAAGATTATCACATGTTAGTAATACTACAAAAGACAATTCCCTAACGTATATAGTATGATTTTACAAACAACTTCAAAAAATATATGTGAACTCTTTTAAAATCACTGATTATTGAAGAATAAACTAAAATAATATCAAATGACGTAATTAAAACAAAAGACAATAGGTAATTTAGTAAATAAATTGTATTGGACTTAAAAATGATAAAATATGAAACTTTCTTACAAATTATATAGTTAGAAATTCATTATTTTTTACTGTACGTAAATCTATTGCTTGAAGGAATACAGCTTGGAAACCTTTTTCATCCATATCAAATGACATTAGGAAAAAAGAAGTTTAATTTTAGAAACAATAAGAACCTGTCATTATACCTGGGAATCTTTCTAATTTCATGAAGATGTATTCACAGTCATTGTAATTTTACGATATCAAGTTTAAGTTTTTTATGGGTAGTAAACATCTTAAATATTAGAAAGGCAAAAAAGTAAGATTAAAGTCTATTTTCTTGTATAAATAAATTCCATATTAAATAAAAGTGAATTACCAAATGAAAATTTATCTTATAAATTCGAAATATTTTTGGATAAAAAATATATGTTAACAAATTTCATTGATTGCATAAATAATAATAACGCATTAAATTAAAAAAAACCCGTTAAATGTTGTATACTTATTTATTAATGGTATATGATTATTTAATAATAATTAATCAAATATTTATTTTCAATCATTTATATAAGGAAGTACTTAATTTTTCGATGAAGATGTTCTATTATGCAGACGATAATTTCTGTAGTTTTTCTTTATAGTGTGTGAATAAATTCTTATTTATCAATAAGGACTTAAGACGCTAGTCTTTAATAGGCATAATTAATTTTATTATTTTCATTTATGTAATGCATTCTGTTATAATATTCATATGATAGTACAATTATTTATCCCTTTACACTCTAGAGTTTTATTAATAACTTTTTGTAGCATTATAATGTTTTTAATTAATTATTATCTTTCCAATTCTTGTAAATTTACAAATAGGTAAAAATTTCCTTCCTCTTTTTGGTAAAAAAAGGCATTTTGCTGTGTTTTAAATCCTCCCTTCAAGAGTTTTACTAAAATTGTCCATTCTATTAAAATATTCATTTTTTGAACACGTTTAAAATTTCTCGTTTCTACAAAAAAAACCCTATTTTTAATTGAGAGCATGTTATGAGGGAATCAAAATAATAAAACACTTATCTTTTATCTTTCAAGACTCTACGAAAAATAAGACCAACTCAGATTTGTTATAATAATTCTCTGTATAGGTCTAAAAAAATTCCTGGGGAAAAAAATTTTGTTTGTTGAAAAGTAAAGAATTAATACTGCATATCCCTATGAAAATATCATTATTTTCTACATAAAATGTGTCAAGTACAACATTACAAATAATAGAAAATATTTTTTAAACAGAAAAGAATATATACGAGAATAAGATGTCAGAAATAGAAAAACATAAAAGCACAATTGGTCATGCAAAAATGGCAAAACGAAGCAAAGTTATCATTTTCACTTCTACATTGCAAATTATTATGCAAAACCTAGTTATTTCATGAAAAATAATATAATGACATCTTAAAACATACACACACACTGAGTTTTATAACAGGTAAAGATATATAATTTTGAAGTTTAAGATATCTGTATCAAGTCCAAGGCATTAATCATCTTTCTTATACCTTTATTATTTACTTTAGAGGCATCACTGGCAAGTAAATTGCTAGGTTCTGAATAAACCCCACCAAAAGTATCAAAAATATCCGTCATATATGCATTCTCTAGTTTTCCAACAGCAAATCTACTTGTCATCCGCCTTTTATGCACTCTTTTCAAGGTGACAACCAAGCTTGTCGAACGCTTGATCAGAACTATTACATTTCATGCTTCGCACCTTTTTCTTTCTTCTTTTTTCGTTGAAATTAATTTCCTAGAACATCTGCTTCATTCTCAGAGAATAGAAAAGGAGTTTAGAACGCATTACTCATAATTCTTTTGTTTAAATCGATTTCTTTTGTACCTTTCTGACGTCCACGAACACTGTCTCTTTAACGCCAGTAACTTTGCTCCATCCATTTTTCTTTCAAAATATGACTTTCATTTAGCGCTGTATAAAAAAAAAAACTCAAAAGGTTTAAAAGTAATAGATTCTTTTCAAGGCGTATGAGCCAGAATAAGCATTCGTTTAAAAATGAGTAATGGGTTTTATTCTTTCCAACAAAAAATAGGGTTTGGAAGCTTACAGAAGGGATTACTCATTATTTTTTTTTACTCGCAGTTTGGTCTGTGTTTATAAATATTAAGATAAATGATCTGATTTGGGTGAGAGTTTTTAATGAATTGAAGCTCAAAATCCACGAGGTTGCTAATGAAATGTGAAATATATCTTATGTCGAGTAATTTTTAATAATTAGGATGATATATTACTTTAACTATTGGTTTTACCTATGAACTGATATTTCCCACAGTTTGATTCAAAAAAATGTTTCGTGCAAACTTAAATATATTTTATTTCTGTATGCTTTTTGTGCTTTTTACGCATTTGCGGAGTAAAGTTAAAGGCTTTAAGTTAATTAATTATACTTACAAAATCTATATTTTGCTTGCTGAAAACAAAAGATGTAAAGGTTTCCCGAAAGATAATTAATTAGTGGTGCACAAACTGTGAAAAATTAATAAAAAATTCAGGAATATATAGAAGTAATTCCTCATAGTTATAATATTTACTTCTTCAGTTGTTAAAACTATCAATGAATATTCTGTAATAAACCCTTCGAAAGGAAACTAATGATCACTAAATCTTTGAAATAATCTAAAAATAAAAAAAACATATGATTTTTTTAACATTTAAAGTTCTATTTAAATTAGTTTGTAATATTTATCTAATATTTATAAAACCATTAATATTTCACACAAAAGATAATTAAAACAATTCTCTCTTGAATATGTAACTGATTCTTGAAATATATATTTTATTATATTCTTACGAATATATTGTGTAATTAATGCTTAAAATAGTGTAAAAGTTTTTTTATCAGAATGTTTAATAGATTAATATTACTTTCTGTTGTATTTATTGTATGTTAAAATTGTAATATTCGCAAGAAACGTCGTCTCTTACATTAGAATGGAGTTTCGCTTGAAACTTGGCGATACAGCCGGCAACATTTTGGCGGGTGGGTGACCCTTTTTGGTGACTTTGCTATCATATGGATGCTTCTAAAACTTGATGGAGAAATCTATTGATGCCACGATTCATGGCGTAAGTGGAGCTTTTGAAAAAGATTCGTGGAACCTATATATTGGAGTCGCTTTCTGAAACTGAGTTAGTATTACTTGGAACGTTGAAGAGTTGACTACTGATCTGTTGCAACGATCGAGAGAATGCTTGCGAATAATCTTGAAATAGTTGTATTTTTTAGACACAAATAATTATGTTTTTCTGTAGAAGGTGTGAAGGACTTGTGGAATTTTTGTTGTTGTATCCTGTATTTCTAAGGATTGTTTTTCCACAACAAATTTCCATAGCTCTTAAAAAACTGTTTTGCTCTTTGAAACTAATAGTATAAAAATCCTCGAGCCCCGATCAACGTAACAATATATTTTTTCCACGCAATACTTGTTGCACATATAAACGTATATCACGTTATAACGTATAACGATTAAACGTATAAACGTTAAAGGAGAAAACACACCATTGGAAAATATTTAGTGCTATGTTAACCTTTTAACTGCCTCCCCCAATTATTAATCCCTTAACAGCCTCCCGAATTATTTTTAACCCCTTAACTGACTTAAAAATACTGATAACAGCACGAAGAAAAGAATCGCACTTCGAAAAGACGTATGCATAAGCCCGGGGTATTAAACGCACCGGTTGAGCGGGACGTATATATACGCCGGCATCACTTGAAGAGTTAAAACATTTGCCAATCACCTAAATAAAAGGTCTGATAGTAATAAGCAAGCACGATGTAAATACATTATTCAAAATTATCGTTTCCTGTGATTCGTATGATTTCTTCTTTTACTGAAAAAAAATAAGGGGAGAATAAAATATTTCTGTTACATGACACGATCTTATCCAGTTTTAATAAATGAATGTAATAAAAAAGGCAGAACCCCACAATTATTTTTAGATTGAGTACGTTCTTGTAGCACATTGTATTAGAAATCTAACGTTCATCATGTTCGGAGACAATTTAAAAGGAAAGATGGAGATAAATAATGAAACAGAAGCTCGAAATCAGATTGACACAGACAGTTGTAACGGACATCCTGACGTATCATAATAAAAGAATAATAATTTAAAAAGTTAAGAGATATGAACTCAAGGAGTTTTACACAGATTAACTGCTTCAAGTTTGCTGCATAACCCTCTGTTGTCATCATCCTTTAGCAGCAAGCTTTTGCTTAAACTCATACCGCTCCAGAATTGGAAAGCAGGGCAAGATGCAATATTGTGGAATTAAAAGGGTCATAAGTTCCATTTATTTCGTGATTAAATAACAAGTATGTGAACCTGGAAGACACAATATTTTTGCCATTTTATTGCAAAAATATCAATGTGGAGACATAATTTGGAGTCCTTTCATATTTTAAAATTTGGTTTACTTTTTACAGACATATAAAGCTAATGTGGATTTGTTGCTTGTGGTATTGCAATACATTAAGGCGTTTCGCATTCGATTTTTCAAACACTTTATTGTTTAATACTGATTTTTTTATCACCTTAGTAGCTTAAAAAGGGGAAGGATATACAATCAGTATCTCTGAGATGCAAATTTTTATAAATTTGATAAATAATTATAGTTTACTAAATAATCCTAAAAGTCATGTCTTGGAACTGTAATTTTATATATATATTAAAGCCTGGAACATTTTAAGACAGAAAATAGTGGAATAAAACAGTAAATAATTCCATTTTAATTACTTCTTATGAAATTGACTGTATTGCCTTCCTTCATGAAACGGGTGTTCGAACAAAGGCAACTCATTGATTGAAATAAATCCAGAATCGTATTTCGTGTAAGAAAGAATGCCTGTCATTAATATTTAATTGAAAATCAATAATATTCATATATAAAATTCTTTTAATAGCCCACCTACATGCGTTTGTAGTGCTACGGGGTATTTATATTCATTCAATTTTTTGTATGCATGAACGATGCACAATTTTACTTTCACACTATAAAGGTATTAACCCCTTAACTGGCTTGTCCGTACACCGTACGGGCTACCGATAGCTGGCCTTAACCGTACGGGTACTCATACTTTCTTGTTTCTATTTTTGATTTGCACATATTTTTCATTCTTATAGTGAGGTTATTAGTGACAGTGTTTTTAAGGGCTGCAGTTTGTGTCATGGTACTGAAATGTTTCTCTTCCGGGATTTTGTTTGTGGTGAAGGTGAAAATTTTTCATTGAAGCCAGGAATTTAGACCCTTGAAAATATTTGGTGAGTAACAGGGATTGGCAAGGCAATGTGGAATTTGTTGCTTGATCGAAATGAAACATTGAAAGGTAATCCAAAAAAGGCGATAGTCTGTCCCCACTGCAATGCAAGTATTGCACCATGCTTTAAATTTTGTGTGCATATATATATACACACACACACAAAATCCTCAACCATTTAAAAAGAGGTACGAACAGGAATTTTTTTTTGTAAGCGTGGAAAAATTCTTTTAAGATACACGAAACATTCTTTATCGCATACAGAGCGCACTTATAAAAAGTGAACATTTAGGGTTTTTGGGATCCACAATTATAAAATAAAAAATAGCACGAGAATTTTAAAATTGAAAATTAAAACAAATTTAATCCATTTTCACATTTTGTCAAGTATTATGCTTAATTATTTTAATGCAATAAAAAAATTGCCCTTTTGGAACATTTTGAGTAAAAAATTTATCTCTTAAGAGGCTAAATATACAATGCCAGTCTGTGCATCGATTTACAAAATTCAATCAAAACAAGGCAGAAGATATTATACAGTTCATTACAAATCATCCAGACTTTCTTCCACCTCTAGAGGAAGCTTCTTTAAGAAATATGCAGATGTATTGAATATCTTTTTCTTTCTTTATCCTCCAAGGAGGCTGAGTTCATCAAAAAAGGATTTAGAGTTACAAAGCTAGCATCTAGGAAGGAATATTGAATATATTGTTCCAACATTATATCAGCTCCAGACAGAAGCAGAAAAATGGAATTTCTAAAGAACAGTCAAACAGATTACTAGATGCAAAGAATAAATGAAAAGATTGCGCGGTAAAAATAACAGCCGGACAAATTGCAAAGAATTCTTAAGCAGACTGAAAAAAAATGAAAGAACAATGAATGATTCGACGCAAAAAGAACTACTTTCTATTATTTTTAGAGATTAGCAATAATGACATATTTATATGGAAATTGAGAACAAGCTGTTCTAGGTTTGATAAAATGATTCTTTTGCTTCTCATCCCTATCTCTGGCAGATTATACAGGAAGTTGGTTAAATACATCCCTAACTCTACAAGACAAAGAAAACTCTGAGCTTGGACACAAAGTATTAGTGTATAATACTCCAATATATTTTATTCAACTGAAGACTCGTCTGAAAAGGCTCATACCAATTAAATCCATCAAAGATCAAAATTGGCGCGGTGGCTTGGTGTGGAAGTTTGAAGAATGGTGTATTTGTTTAGAGTCATCCTTAATACTTGATCGTAGTTCAAAATTATGACAATAGCATTTATATTGCTTCGTCTTCTCGCGTCTAAGAATTATTATTGTCCATGTCAAAGTTTTAATGCAATCTTTATTAAAAAAAATTTTTAACAAATAAATTCATTATAAATAAGTTTTAAAATATCTAAGAAAAGTTTGCAGACATAAAATAATCAAAAACAGATGTATAAATGTAAAATTTGTACAATTTAAAATTTAAAAAAAAAAAACTGTAACAAAAATTGGGACTGAGATTGCAAATTAAGGAATGAAATTTTTTCTAAGATATATTTAATTCTCTTACATGGAGAACTGCAATCACTTTTCATATCTTCACTTTCATTTGATTCACTTAGAATCACAGCAAAATATAAATGATCAAATTCGAGTGTGATAAGAGTAAGTATAGACACAGAAAAACTAACTAAAAAACAAGTTATGTATTTTTTATTAACACGCTTTTATAAGTTTCACTTGCATGTAACGGAATCTTTGAACTCAATTTTTACTCACTTTAAAAGGTCGGGTTAATTCGACGTTTTGCACACTTGTCAAGGACCTATGACAATACAATAATTTCATAATTTTGTTCCTTGTCCTTATCAGGATTGTCAGGAAAAACGATAATCTGATTTGGTGACAATTCCATATAACATTTCCCGATTTGGCAACTTATTACATATACCATTTTCAAATTTTGTGACTAATTGACTAATTCCATGTACAATTTCCAGATTTGGCGACTAATTCCAGATTTAGGGACTAAAAGAATAAGGTGTAACCCTAAAAGCGAGTGTTTTTAATTTAAAGCTAATTATATGCAAGTATAAAATACACTTGCGGTTCTTGTGGCTTTTCTGAGCTAGAGATTTTTTTTATCAAGGTTATTAAAAGAAGACGTTAAATAATACATTCATACGCTCATAATGAACAAGATTTTTAAAAAGTATTTTAAAGGTCTTATATGCAAAAACTTTAAAAAAACAAAAGCGGAGTAAAACTCTTGAAAATGTCATAAGATTTTAAAATAAAAATAGACGCCATAAGTCTGTCTTCAAAATTTTTATAAAATAATTGGCTTAACAGTGCTAAAACATTCTTCTTCTTTTTTTTAAAATACTAAAATTAAAAAATGGTGTTTTTAATAGTGTTTTTAATTTAATGGTGTTTTTAATTTAAAGCTAATTATATGCAAGTATAAA
>BMAO01030520.1:0-12723 GCA_019973975.1 Trichonephila clavata
TGTGCTTTTCATCTAAGATTCAGATCCGTTTCTGAAAGACACTAATTTTTAACATATTCTTCTAATTTGAAAATAGTATATCTGATATAACAAGTTGCTGATTCACACTTAATATTGAATATTAATAATTACAATAAAATTTATTTTTTTAGGCTGGAGCCATGGCTGGCTTATCCGTAGACTTATCACTGTTTCCACTAGATACAATCAAAACACGCCTACAGAGTTCCCAAGGATTTTGGAAAGCTGGAGGACTTCGTAATATTTATGCTGGTATAGGTTCTGTGGCTGTTGGATCTTCACCGGGATGTACTGTAAAGTTTATTTTTAGTTATTTTTCTTTAAAAAGTTCTGAATAACTCTTGTTTTTTTTTTAAAAAAATCAGATAAAAAGCTTGCATGTATTTTTTTAAACATAAATATAATTCTATAAAAAATCATTTTTGATTTTAAATTTAAGAATGCTTTATTAGGAAGATAATGTTTCTGGAACTATAAAAACTAATACCTTTTATTCTTTTTTCTCTTTGCAGCTGCTGCCTTCTTTTGTACATATGAAGTGATTAAATCTGTTTGTTATAGTTCCACTTCACCTAAGTACCACAGTTTTGTTCATATGTTTGCTGCATCTTGTGGAGAAGTGGTATGTATGTATATTTTTTTGTAAATGAAATAAACTTATTTATAAGAGTTATCATCATATCTGGCAAGACACCCCCTCAGGGGCCAGTGCCTTACTTTGAAAATTCCTCCATAATAACCTCTTGTTTACATTTATTCTCAAAGTTTTCTTGTTTATAATCCCAAAGTCTGATGTGGCTGCGGTAGCCAAGTGGTCTAGGCATTGGATCATGGCTAGCATGTCATGAGTTCGATCCCAGTATTACTAAAGAACGATGCACGATAAATCTGTCGAGAGCTCAAACGCCTTCTCGTTGGTGTGGTAGTTAGGAGAGGGGGTGCCAGCTCAGGTGTCGTCCACGTCACTTGACCATGGTTCAAAATTTTGTGGGCCGTCGCCAAAAGCCCTCATGTAGCTAAAACAGTGCACCGTTAATATTCACTCACTCACCCAAAGTCTGATTCTACTGAGTCTGCCCATCTCAGCCTTCGTCTTCCATGGTTCCGAATCCCAGTGACTTTGAACTGCAGTACCTTTTTGACAACATTATCATCTGGCATTCAAATTATATGGGCCATCCAATTCAATCTATTTATTTTTATGTATTTAATGATGTCAGTTTGCTTATAAATTCTATATAATTCAAAATTGTATCTCCTTCTCCAGCTATTGTTTTCATTTACTCCTTCAAATATTGTAGAGCTATATAAGTATATAAATGGTAAGCATTTGCTTACAATCAATGAAGAATACATTCTACCAAATGGAATCAATATAAAATGAATTTCTATTAAAATGTAATTTATTTTAATTATTTTACTTGCATATGTATACACAATTTATTAATGCTTGACTAAGTCTGGTGAATAGAAGGGATGGGGGAAGCATTTTATCTTCAGTTTGGGCTAGAAACTGTGTGACATTTAAATCTGGTAAAATGTATTGTGATGCAGGCGGTACTATATTGTCTGTCTACTTTGCCACATTTAAAGCTGATGATCCACTGTGTAGAAGAGCTGATGTATCTTAAATATGTTGTGGCACAAAGTCTTCATGTTGTCATGGTATGGAAGTTTGGAGAATGGAGTGCCAACTCAATCATCCTCCTCATCATTTGACTGGAACTCATTACATAGTCTGTCACCAAAAGTCTCTCTCTGCATTGATTTAGAAGGCATTGATTAATAAACACTTACCCACACACACATCTGAGGCTACTTACGGTGAAAGGATTCCCTCAAATGACATGTAGTGTTGGATTATACAATCTATGTTTACTGTTCTGCCTTCATGAATAAATTTGGAATGAACAATTCCTTGAGAATAAAATACTTTTTCATGCCTGATGCATTTTATTTTTTTTATCATACAGAAGACTGAGAAGGGTGACTTCCATGTAAACCCCCCCCCTCTTTCTTATATCAAGTAAATAGCAGCAAGCTTTATTGTTTGCTAAAATCTGTTTTAAAAAGTTGGCTCCTTATCAGCTTTGTCAATCAGTTCACCCAATATTCTCATTTATTCTTCCTTTTGTTCAGAGATTAAAAGATGGAACACTGTGGTGATATATTTGGTGTATGTTAACATCCTCTTTGAAAATATGCTGGTTAGTGTGAAGCCCTAGTGATGTTCTCCAGGGTCTAGTGATGATCTTTATGGAGACATATATGCCAAATTGGCATTTTCTTCAGCCTTTTAAATCATTTATTAGAGCATTAATCTGTGATAGATTTTTGACCTTCTCTAAATTATTGTCCATTTAAAAATTCATATATATGTGTGTGTGTGCTTTATCTTGGTATTATAAAATCACTGTATACCTTCCTGAACAGTTCTAATGTCTTTGCAGGTGTTTCTATCCAAACACTGATAGAGTCCAATGCTAAAGCTTTCTTGAAAATCCATGTTTTATACAGCACAAAACTGAGCTAATTTCAAAACAAAATACCTGCACACAATTCAATCAGGTACCATGGTCACACAAAATCTTCTGAGACCTTCTTATTCATTGCATATCCATTCGTCTCCTTCAATCTTGTAAAACAAAAAAATGCTTAAATAATTATTTATATGAAAAAGTATATGGTTATGTACAATGGTCATTATAATTTTATGGTTATATAAAATATTTTTTAAAAATCTTATGTAATTTCATATCACAGTAAATTTGGTATTTTCAATTTTCATTATGTTTTTCCTTTCCACTGTGTTTTTGTTATGTAAATATAAAGTAAATAAAATAATGATTATACTGTAAAATCCGGCATATAATGCACACTTTTAACACAAAAAATAAGATTGAAATTATAGGGTGTTCATTATACGCTGGGTGTAAAAAGAAAAGCTTTAAAAATAAAAAAACATAAGCATAAAAAAAATTAGACTTCTAAATATATCAAAATAATGTTATTTAAATGAAAGGACATTCCTGATGAACTTTTTATGGGTTATTAGAGCATTTTATTAGTTCTAGAAGTAGATTATTTTTTTAGTCTAGGTTAATATCTAAAAAAAATGATTTAAAAACATAAGAACATTGCATGCATACATTTCAGGTTTCTTCATAAAAAAAAAGGGGGTGCGTGTTTTATACAGCAAATATACTTAAAATTAAAAATTGCAACTTGACAGTATAGGTGCATATATATACGACAGTGAGTGTTATATGCCAGATTTTACGGTAACTTTCTAGCGAAGAATAATTTATATGCATATACAATTATTTTGTTGGCATGTTTGAGAGGTTTATATATGGAAAATTATGTCTTTCTGTTATTTAGAAATTGATGTTTTTTCTTATTTTAATATGAAAAATCTTCAGAATATTTATAGATGGAGTGATCATATATGCATATACTTATAAGTGTACTTAAAAGTTACTGGAATTGTGCTTCTCTGAGTGGAGCTTTAGTAGTATTCCCTTTTTTCTAGCTAGGACTGTGCCATGTAATTTTTTGAAAGTTCAGAGATACCTGTGAAGTTGTCTGGGGAGGATTTGTTTACTTATAGTGAATTTTTTTAACAAAAGTGTTTCACATTCTTGTTTTTTAAGATGATGGATTCAAGTGAGCTGCATGTGGCTATGAACTTTTGCTCCTTGCTTGGGAAAAGTATTGTAGAAATTATTGTGATGTTGAAAACAGCTTACAAAAATGATACCTTTGAGAAAAAGTAAAGTGTATGCAAACAATTTTCTTATTTAAAAATTATGATCACATTGATTGTGAACAAATTTTTTTCAGCGCATCTGTCAACTGTTTGAGCCAACAAAAGTGCCAAGAAGATTTGTGAACTTGGGAAACATTGAACATATGATGGAGTTAACTGTATCATGTCTTGGAACTCAGCTTAGTACATTTTAACTGAAGATTTGAAAAAAGAGAAGGTTCACTGCCAAATTGGTTCTGGTTTTTCCACTGAAACAATGCTCCTGCTTGTATAATTTTCCTCAGTTTTTAATCATATAAGTCATTACTCCCTTGCCCCATGCATCTCAAAATGGGTCTATCAGCGAGCCTTCACTAATCCTCTTGGGGTAAATCTGTTTCTTTTAAATGGTTGTTCGATTGAAAACTCTCTCCGAAGAAGACACATTTTATGCAAATAAAGGGTTATATTAAAGCATTAACTTTTAAGTACACAAAGTTAGTAATTAGTGGAAAGTAGTTGAGAGCTAGTCGAGAGTTATCAATGATTAATTGCTAAATGATTAAAGATTGTTAATTGATGATTTAGTCAATAAATTAGAATTGAATAACAATGATGGGAGGTTGAATAACTAAGAACAGAATTAAGGTATTGTTACGTAGATCGGGGTTCGAGGATTTTATGCAAAAGCAGTCGTAAGCAACAAGACAGTTCTTTGTGAGCGATGTGTATTTATTGGCGTAAATCAATCCTTACAAATACAGGATTCAACAGCAAAGTTCACAGAATAAATAACAGAAGGATTTCACACCTTCAACAGCACTCAGACACAATAAACAGTGTCTAAAACACACGTTTGTAAATGATTATTCACAAGCACAGCCGAGCTGATTAAGTTCAAGGCAAGTCTACTAATCGCTAATCAAAACAATGCTTACTACTCGCTGGTTGAAATCAGACTGACTGTTGCGGCAAGTCTCTCCCTATTTATAGCAGAGGCCGAAATTTCTGGAAAGATGCGCTCGTGCCACAGATCGTGAAATTAGTGGATTTCTCTACTAATTTCTAGAAGAATCCAGAGGGTCCCGAACTCGCCTACATGGTCGCCAAAAATGATGCCAACTTGGCTCTATCGCCAATATTTCGCCAAGTTCCCATTGAATCGCCATTATAACGTAAGGGACGGCGTTGCTTGTGAATATTACAATTTTATCATGAAATAAATATAGCATAGAGTAATATAAAGGCATTGCACATCCAAATGCAAATTATTTACATTATTTTATACAAAATTCGTAACAGTATTTTTGACCATAGACATCCAAAGTGTTCAAGAGGGTTAGTTAAGGGAATTATAATCAAAGGTTAAGTATCCTTTCTGCTTTGTAATTGTTCCTATACTTAGTAAAAGTGTGCATTTCCTACTCTGGGTTGTTAATTTGAGAGTGAGAATAATAAATTAGAATTGTTCTGATTATGGCTGATCTTTATTCTAATCCTCAAACACCAATAAAAACAACAGCCTGCTCATTACAATCTTATTCACCTAACCTAGCTCTATCCAATTTCTTCTTGCGTCTATACATGAGAAGGGCATAAAAAGACAATAATTTGATGTTATGGAAATGGTTAAGAAATAAGCAAGATGAGTGCTATCATAGAAGTGCTGCAGATGAGTAAAAAAATGTTTCCTACGATGGAATCATTGATTGGTCAAATGTATTAAATATAATGAAGGGAACTATAAAGATAAGGTTGGTACTTATGTATTATCACAACCTTTTGGTGACATTATATGAAACAAAGCATATGACTGTCGATTCAGCACATAAAACACATGCAAATTTAGGGTCGCCAACTTGGCAAGTTATCTTGAACATTGGCGACCATTACGATAATATGTTACCATAAGGTTTTATTAAAATATTGAAATTCATAGCTTTTAAAAAGCTTCAAAATTTTGGAAGATATTGTCTTGTATATTGATTTTATAGATTATTTTTTAAAGAAAAAAAATTGTTTTATTTGAATGCTTTTCTGTTAACTTTTCCAAGTTTTTGTGTTGAACATTCTCATAAGAATTTTTTGAATACCAACCATAGCTTTTTTTCTTACTGTATGCTCTTTTAGTGACCACAGTTCACTGTATAATGCTTAGAGTCACATAGCAGTTTTTTTTATAAAAAAATTTGGTTGAGTTAACCAGTTATAATAGTCAAAATGTTGAAATCTCCAAAAAGTCCACACAGCAAATATTGGTTTGACAATGATGAATTACTGTTTGTACTAATTGTCTATTTTACTGATTTGTATTATTTTAGCCGAAATTGTTTATTATACAGAGTACAACAATAATGTGAGCTGTTATTTATTCTAATGTTTTGGTAAAAATAACACGAAGAATTTATTGTACATGTATTTCTTTTATCTTTTGCTAAAAATTATTAAAAGAAAGTTTTTTTAAAAAAGGAAAATTGTTATTTTATTTATGATAATATATCATAAACCTTTTGCTTCAATCATTTTAAACGTTGAAAAACTAAATGATAAAAATTTATAAGCCCCATATTTGTTTAAAATTAAATGTGTATGTGTGAAAGTTATTAAATATGCGCTTATTATTTGCATGTAAGGAAAAATTTAATATGTTAATAGATCTCAACATTTGGTTCAGTAAATCATTTATTCTCCTTGAATATAACTAAAAAATAAACCACTGATTTTCCAAAAATAATAATATTAATTGCAATGTATTACAAAGATACAGTTATTTGAAAATATTTGCAGGAATTAAAACATTTTAATTTATTGATTATAAATATTAATTGATCTGCTGTTTCATTGTTTTTATAAATTATAATTATTAATTTGTGGCATTTCTAAATTTTTCTATTTTAAATCATAGTGTAATTTTTTAAAAAGGCTTTTAAGTGTTACTAACATTATAACAAAGCATTTTGCATTATTTTTTAAAGTCTTCACAAGTTAATGAAAAGTTAATAATTTTTGTTCGTTAATGTATGTAATTTGATAAATATGATAGCATGCTTTTCCATTATGATAAATACATCTAAAGATTAATAATCTTTTGTGTTTTCAAAAAATAACATTCAGCATTTCTTTTTATAGGTTTCATGTATTGTTCGTGTTCCTACTGAAGTAATTAAGCAGAGAGCTCAAGCTAATTCAAATCTATCCAGTTGGAGTGTTTTACGGACAACAATAAAAGTTGAGGTTAGAAGTCAAATGTAACTATTAACTGTAAATTACACATTTTTGCATTTAACCAGACAAAATTTGGATTCCAACAAAAATTGACTGATTTTTTAAGCCAAATTCAGAAAACCAGTGTGTTTATTATTCATTAAAATTAAAATTATATGCATAATTATAATTAATTATGCACATAAATGATTTTTTCTTAATTTTTTAATATATAAATCTCCTAGATGAAACCTATTTTCATGTTTATTAGTCTATTGAGAAGATTTTGTTGTATTTATTAAAAGATTTTTTTATTGATAAATCTTTTATTGTTATCACATTCAAGGCTATCTTGAGGATAATTTAAGAAATGGAACTGAAACGTGTGAGTTAATTTTTTCAGGGGGCAAAAAAGGGTAAAACAGTAATGTTGTTTTCTTGTTTTTCATTATGTTACACAGAACACTTTTTTTCTATTTGAATGAAGCTACATTCTGGGGATTAAAAGTGATTTATATTTTGTCTCTTATATTATTTAGTGGTGTTTTCACTTTACATGTTAAGGAGGAATATTGTACATTCATGATAATTTTTCCAATTTTAAAGATATATTATTAAAGGATGTTATTAGTTACAATATCAAAAATTTGCTTGAGAATTTCGGCTTTTTGTTTGAAATTGTGTTCTGAATATGGTTCAAGCTCTGTTTTGACATTTGTGAGGGCAGCCTTAAATTATTGTATTATATATAATGAGTAAATATATTATTTTAATTGCAATGTCTTTTTTTGGATCATGTTATTCTGTGCTCAGAGATTAAATGAACTTTTTTTCCCTCCAAGAAAACTTTCAAGTATGACTATTTTTTGTTTTAAATTTCTGTTATAATTTTTAAATTTAGTATTTTTTTTTAATGATAGGCTATTTACAAAAATTTTTGTGATTCAACACTATATTTAACATGATAATATGTTTGAATATTGCTGTAATATTTTATTACCTTACAAGACTCTAGATTAAGAAAGAAGATTATTTAATTTTATTTGAATGTTTTCTGTAAAATAGAGCTTGTCAGAAGTATCAATCTTAATTTTATGGGAATGATATATTTTAATAAGTTTTTAATTATTTCTTTTCAGTTATCAAATGAAACATATATTTCTTAGTATACAAATTTTGTCATTTCTTCTGTACTTTTCCTATTATATATTTTTTTATTTTGCAGGGACTTCGAGGTCTTTATCGGGGTTATTTTAGCACAGTTTTTAGGGAAATACCATTTTCATTTATTCAATTTCCTATATGGGAACAGTTCAAGGTATTTATATATTGAACACAGTAAATATTTTTCATTTTATTCTTCAGGGAAAAAATTGTTTTATATTCATTTGCTCTTTTTTTTTAAAATTTTTCTTTGATGCTTTTAAATTTTTTTCTTTAATACATTTTCATCCTTTTTGGGTAAAAATAAAAAATCAATTTAACTGAAATAATTTCTTTTCTTCATTTCAGTATATTTGGCAAACTAAACAAGGTTCCTCTGTTAAACCTTGGCAGTCTTCTGTATGTGGAGCAATAGCAGGTAGTAATACTTAATTTTTATGATTCTAAATATCTAGTTTTTTTATTCACATTTTTATGATTTATGTATTAGTGATTTTTCCTTTATTATTATAATCTTTAATGGTATGCATAGTATTATTTCTTTTTATTTTAGAAATGTATAGCAAGTTAGAGGTGGTTAGCTAAGAAGCCTTCTTTATTAAAAAATATTTTTTTTTGTTAGAATTTCTTTTGCCATTTCATAAGTAACTTTAAAATGTTCTGTGTTTCATTTCTGAAACAAATATACTGAGTATAATACTTTTTTTAGTATTATTGCTATTAAGAAATTTATGATAATTTTCCTTTTATTCCATTTAAATGTTGTTAAATGAGCAGAATTTTGTTAAAGTTGTAGAAATAATTTTATTTATTTGCATTAATTTATCCTTGCAATATATTTTTCATTTTATCTTATGTTTTTATCTAGCATTAATGGGATATGTTTTAGGGAATTGTGTAATAATTTAATTCCATTGTGCATTTCGTCAAATTCATATTTATGAATAAGGTTAAATTTTTTTTGGATGTGGGAAAGTGGGATTTAGAGAATTTCTTAAAATCATAGTCAAAAAATAATAATATTACCTGATTTTGAGTTTAAAATTAAAACTTTCCTGAATCGGAAATACATGTTTTTATGATATCTGCATTATATAGACATTATTACTTTTTATAAAACTTCACTTATATATATAATATAAATACACCCACTTTTGGTTTTACATGAAATTCTTTTGCACAATTTTGATTTAACATGTTAACACAAATTTAAGTCTTTTTTTTTTTTTTTACTCAATTTATTTTAACACAATCAACCCAAATTCGGAGAAGAAAATTTTGCTTTACTTTTATATTTTTAAGTGTGATGTTGGGGACAAGGAATTTAATGTGATTCCTATTTGTTAGAATTCCCCTGAATTTTAAAACACCATTATAGAATTTTGTTTTGCAAATATCAAGATAACAAACTCATAATACCAAACACAATGATTAAGGAATGTAAGAGAATAAGAAAACTAAAGGCAAAATACTATGGAGCACAAAGACGATAACCTAGACATTTTTTAGTGATACCCTTAATTTTACGACCTTTATGCAAACCTGTGCATTTATTGTCAGAAAGTGTCTAAACTAAAATCTTTTTATGTATGACATATAATTTTTATGTTCATCAATTACTAACATGTTTTTTTTTCCTTTTCAAATGATGATTTACTTTGTGTGATACATGTACAATCCTTCTGAAAGCAAATGGTTAAGATCATAACCCGAAAACTCATGGTTTATTGTATTTCCATAGATGCAACATATGTTTTATCATGATTTTTTTTTTGCATCTGTTCTTCAGGAGAATGTTTCTATCATATAAAAACAGAATTAAGTTTATATGCTTGTGTGTATATATATGCATGTAATAAATATTATTAAAAATTTTTTTTGAAAAATACAGATTTCTTTTTTGTGATTTCCTTTATTTCTTAAATTATTATATTTCTTTCAACTCAGTGGCACAAAAATTCATTAGGGCCAACACCTACTATGCTCATATCAGTATATGTGACCTTGGGCCCTGAGGTGCATGAGCAGATGTATATTACTTTTAAACAAGGCTAATTTATTGTATTATAAATTGCATGCTATATTTTTTCTGCATAGAGAACTTTCTCAACCGTAGAATATTACATAACCATATAAAGATTGTAAGCTTTTGTTTTCTTGTAGTAGTTTTCATCTGCGAATCCCCCCCCCCCCCACATACAATAATTGTGTTATTAAAAATAAAAATTTATTTTACTAATTTTTTTCCCTTAATTTTTTTTAAAATTCCATTCATACATATATAAAAAATACATATTTTTATTTTTAAGGGGGTATAGCTGCTGGAATTACAACTCCTCTTGATGTAGCAAAAACAAGAATAATGCTCGCAAAAGTATGTTGTTACGTACTACTTTTGAATATTTTTTCATTTTTTAAAAAAATGCAACCTTTTGAGAACAATTGGAATAGAATTCATGCATTAATAATTATTTCCATTTTCATCATATAGAAAGGAACAATGGCTGCAAGTGGAAACATTATACCCGTTATGAAAGATATTTGGTTGAAAAAAGGAATATCAGGGTAATTTTTTTAACAAAATTTTTTTAGAATATTTAATACTACACATTTGAAATGTATTTAAGGATTTGTGTTAGCTTTATTATGAAATTTTCCTTATAATTTGACTTGTACCATCAGAGTAACTTTTTGAAGTATTTCTTAAAAGCCATGTATTTTAGTCATTAGAATAGAATCCAGAATTTTTTTCTTGAAAATAATTAAATAAATTTATTTACTTAAAAATTCTAGTCATAAAAGTTATTGTTTAATTTGTATTGACATTTTACTAAAAGCAATATAGAAGGCTGTTGGTGGCAAATTTCATAATTTTGAATTATGTTTAAGAGAGGAAAAAATGTTTTAGCTCAGCAATTTTTAAATGGGGTTCTGCAGTGCCTTTCCTGGGGAGTCTGCAATGGTGTCTCATAATAATGTTAAGATTTCCCTCTTGTACAGACTGAAAAGCCTCACATGGAAAAATTGAAACATATGCTATCCTGGACTTGGTCACTAAATTTCCAGCAATGAAAAAATTAATAGAAAAAATGTATTTTGATCAAAAATAGGAACTCAGTTTTTTTTGTTTGCAACTACAAAGATTTGACATTTTCTATTTTCTTAAAGGTAAAAAAGTCTGTATAAGTAGCAGAGGCAGTCTTAGGATTATTGAGGAACCTTAAAAACACTCATCCAAGGCAAGCACCTTTCAGGGAGTCAAGGAGTAGTGTTAAAAAATTTTGGGGTCCGCGATGTCAGGCTGAAGCATAAAAGGGGTCTGCTGCGATCGAAAGTTTAAGAACTGCTCTTTTAGCTGATACATTCCTTTTTTGCTTCACAGAGAGTCTGAGATTCAGTTTCATTTAGCTTCCATTAACCCCTTACTATCAATTGGCATATCTATAAACTTGTACTTAATATGATGAATTGTTAGTTATAAGACTGAAGTTGCAACAAAGTGTGTTATCACTTTGTGATAGTGAATTAATCACTGCTTTGTCCAAGCATTCTGGGAGAGTAATTGGGAAACTGACTTGATTGTATTCCAGAGATATTTTGTGAGACGTGTATTTTCTGTGAGTCATTAGTGATGTTCCAGATCACTAATATGGTTACAAATGCTGCTGCTCATTGCATTATCACATAAGTTAAATTTGTGTGAATATCTTGGAGCAGTAGTGAGCAAACGTTTTTCATTTGTCATGATCCCTTAGATAGATAGATGACATTCTTTTTTAGTCATCAATGTAATTAAAACGAAATTCTTTCTGGGATTTGCGCTAACGTTTCTGCCTAATTAGAAATTTGAACAAAACAAATAATATTTTGTGAAGCAGGGGTTTTATTTGTGCTTATGGATATCAATATTTTGTTAATTAAAAACACTTAAGGTAAACTTTGTTAGATATGCATTGGCAAACAACCCATGATTTCTTTTAAATATTTGGATTGCATTAAAAAAAAAACTATTGGAAATTGCAAGCTGTAAACAATTCATCTGGATCCAATAAATATCAATATTTTATTTTTATGGCATTTAATTTTTTTTTTTGAAAAACCAGTTTTACATATATAGGTCTATGGAGAGTAAATTTAAAATATTAATTGTGTGTGTGTCTGCACCTTGTTCTTGAAATTTGGCTTATTCATTTCTAATTGATGACCAAAATCTTTGACGATTCAGAGATTTAAACTGAGTATGGATTATTTCATTGCTGTTGTTGATCAATTAACTGTTCTTTTTCATTTGAAAGAATCTTGTAATTAAATATATTAAAGCAAAAATGAGTCACGTATCCAACTAATTAATTATTTGGTAATTTTTTGAGAATCTTTTCCAAATATTTTCTCCTTATTTTATCATATGTTGAAAAATGTTTGTTTTAAATACCTAGAAATGGATTTATTTTCTTTAGTACATTATGAAAAGAATTTAAATATGTCTGTTCTTTTTGTTCAGTACTTGTCAAAATATCAGTTTATTCTTAAAAACTTCAACTGTACTACTTGATGTTAAAATCTTTGTACTGTAGAGTATTGAAAAG
>BMAO01030521.1:0-35406 GCA_019973975.1 Trichonephila clavata
GACTATTTATTCCCTGAACTTTATTGTCAGTGTTTGGAGAAAAGATTTTCAACCAATGTTTCTTGTTGTATGAAAAAAAAGTATTTCTTTTCATTCCTATTTACGTGTTTTTAAAGTACAGTAAATTCATCCATCACAAAAATTGACGAGTTCTGCTCACTATAAGCATATATAATAGACGCAAATTATTAAAAACTGAATAAGGGTGAGCAAAAATAAGTGGAAACAGCTGTAGCCAGCACTATTTCAAAGCCTAATGGTTATATGGTTCTTTACCCGTCGCTTGGACTCGAGGAAATTGCCAAAATATAAAAAAGTTACTACGCAGTTAATTTAGATTTGAATGTAAAACAAAATGTGTGATATGTTCTTCGAAATTATTTTTAATACATCTATTAATGTTTGAAATTATTCTATTTTACCTACTATTATAGTCTGCTTTGATTTAATAATTTATATGAATCTAATTTTATTTATTTTATTAACTGATGTTTGATCGTTTGGTATTAAAAGTTTTATAGTCAAAGTTGGCATCCTTTTTGTACTAAATCACAATGTAAGAAATTTCAGTTAATATATCCTACTATCCTAAAATTGAGAATTTTGCCAAAAATTGACAATTATTTTAATGATTTTATTTTAAAGGCCATTTTATTAGCTTTATAAAAATACCAAGTTTATTATTTTCCGTTCACTGGAACAAAAACTAAAAGTGTTTAGTAAAAGCAGAGGCCATTACTTTAAGAAAGATGTCATACCTTAAAACGCGTTTTACTCGAAATGTGATTTTTTGAAAATGCTCTGACGCTAAACTGATTGCTAAAAAGGTTTTGAAAAGTAATTAAATGAAATTTTTTGTGTATGTTCTGCATAATAGTAGGAGTGCTTTAACCTTCAGATTTATCAATCACTGCTTTATTACAAAATTTACAGTTCCTTATGTGAATATAATCCCTTTTTTAAGCAATTTCATACAATAACAAAGATAAAGTGCTCTAGTTTTAGTAAAATTTAAAATATCTCTTATCCTGAAGGCCATTTCAAAAATGAATAACATAGCAACACATGAGTATTAAAAAATTAAAAATTTATTCATAAAGTTTTAGTACAGAATGGGCCACGTTTGCGTTATTTTTTGTAAATGTTTACCCATTTTTCCCATTTGAGTAATAATAACCTCTTTTTCTCTTCTTAATTTTAGTATATTTTTCTTAAAATGTTCTAAACAAATCTAAAAACAACAATAAATTTCCCATGCCTCCGTTTTTTTTAATAAAAAGTTGTCACGTGGAGTCGGATACATTAACTGTTAAGATTCAAATTTGATACGTGTTCTTGACACATTATAGAAAGAGCTGCTGCTTCTACAAATTGATTTTTAGTTCGAATTCTATTGCAAAAAGATTTTGTTCTATGTTCTTACGTGCAAATGTGTTCTTGTTGTGGCATCCTAGTTGTAATTAAATAGTTCAGTTTATTCCAAAGTGATTATTTGCAACATATCTCGATCCTTGAAACACCGAAATAAAAACGACAAATAGGTCGAAGGGCTTAAATAACAGAACCAAATCACCTTTGTCAAACTGAATTCTAGGCAGTTTTCTATCTTTCAAAATGATTATTTTATGAATGTGAAGTATAACCACCATTATATTTTCTCTCTTAACAAATACATACATTTTATCCAAACAAAAAACTACAAGGCATGCCCACAAGCCGTGAACTCTCTGGCTTACCAGTAAACAAAAGATTTTAAAAATAATTTCCCTCACGTAAAAAAAAAGCAATTTTTGCCACGAAACCTTCTACCTCATGCCTGAAATGGGCAGTTCCAGGAGCTAACAAAGCTCACAAAAGGCATGAACTATATCTCCCATGAGGTCTCCCATTTTGAATTCCAAAGGATCAGGGGAGATCCCAAGGATTCCATGGAATGTCTCCCACGGGGGCAGGGTACCCATGTTATCGTCTACCCCAACTCTCCCGATGAGGTAAAAGGGGATTAAAAATTGAAATTTTGCTTCGGCGTGTTGAATTTTTTAGGGTTTCTCCTGAAATGCTGTTTGAGGCTACAGAAGGGGAAGATTGTAATCTATCTTCCTGCCCTTTAAAGGTTTTTTTAAGGGGATAGGTGGGTTGTGGATGGGCCACATTGTGTTTATGTACACACGCACATGTATCTGTTTTTTACTTTGATAAACATTTTGTTAGAATTTTTAAGAAAGCAGTGAAAAAAGTGATACAGTAAATATGATAAAATTGATATTTCACGAAACATTCTTTTAAAAACTTATGATGAATTTTTGTTATAATTAAGAATACAAATGAGCTTTAAACGCAAGCTGCTTCGAGTATTCAAATCATTTGTGATGACTCAGAAAAAGGGAACGAAGAAACATTCCAGTGCAAAATTAAGGATTTGCAAATTATGTCTATTTTTATACAACACTAGCTGGTATATCTCTTGTTCGCACGGGTGAATTGAAAAATTAAACAATACAAATTAAAGTCTGAAGGTCTAATAACTGATAAAAAGGATTTTAAAAAATTATTATGTCCCGTAACTCTCTTGTGGGTCGATTTTTGAAAATACTTTCCTAAGCTAATCTCTTTTCAACAAAAATAACACATTGTTATAAATTTTGGGTATGTATGGTGCTGACAAAATGCGCCTTATACTAGACTTCAGTGTAGCTCCAGGTTTTTCACAAATGTGTCGAATTTCAGCCTGGACATCCCTTCTTGGGATTCTTGTATCTGGATAAGTCTCGAGCATAATACCAAGACTTATTTTTTCCTCCCATTTCAAAGTTAAATGATAACTTAAAAAAAATGTGAACGAAATATAAGTTCAAAATATTATGTTATTGATAAATATACAAAAAAAAATCTGTCTGTGAAAAGGATACTATTTTCATATTCAATAAAGATTATTAAAAATCATTACAAAATTTGCCAACTATACTTTCATATGAGTATCATACGTGGCTTTTGGTAATTGATTTAAAAAAATTCTGAATTAAAAATTTATTTCTTAAATGTTTTTTTAGAGAAAAAAGGTTTTACTGCCATAAATAGTTCTTTTTTCTTCCCGTATAGAAATAAACTTAAAACAAGGAACAATTTTTTTTAAAAACACATTCCTATTTTGGTGGTTTCCTCTGTTGCATATACTAGTAACTTCGTCAGAAATTACGCAAAATGAATTTAAAATTTAAAAAAAAATAATTAATGAATTAATATTTGAAAAAAAAACCAACAGGAAACCTTCAAGTGTCATCCACTACAAGCTAAAAAAAGTGTATTTGAATTTGAGTCGAGGAATAAAAAATATTTTATTAACGGCTGAAAATTTGAACAATATATATAAATATATACATGGAGAGTGTGAACTAATAGTAGGAATTGAGAGAATCCATATACCAGTTCTTTGCATTACGTTTGAATGTGAGAAAAAATGTCATGGAAACAATGCTTTAACACGGCATGGTAACAATTTAAAAATATTTGGAAAACGTGACGAAAATATTTGACTACTCAAAAAAACTAGAAATACTTTCAAAAATTCTTTCGTGCATGAAGAAAGCATATACCGAAAATCGTTTGCAGTATAGCTCCTGAAGATAAAAAAAACCTTTTGTGATGACATTTAAAGTGTTAGAAAAATGTGACGCATTGAAAGATAGATTATTAATTCCTACATATAATGACATGGAACTCAAAATGCTAATATCTTTAATTTTTGACTGATTCTCATGAAATATCGTCTTTATAAAACAAGCAAAACTTTTCAAAAGAATATTCATATCTTTCTGAGTTTATAATTTTCATCTGTATTTCTCTCTCTATTTACACATTTAATATTCAGATCCTTGTGATTTAAAACATAAAATAACGTTTTTATGAAACTCTTGCAAAGGTTTAAATACAAAAAATATCACATAGGAAATCCGGTTCGAGTCATCTATAGAACAGGGAAAAACAGGAAATCAGAGTTTGTCCTATATTTGTTCAGATATTCAATATTCTATATTTGTTTAAAACATTCAATATTCAATATTTGCCTTAAATATTCAATATTCCATATTTGTTCAAAGTTTCAATATTCTATAGTAAAAAATTTTAATGTTCAATATTCTATAGTTGCACAAATTTTTAAAGTTCGGTATTCAAAATTTGTTCAATCGTCTCAAATAATATATCAGATTTGAAAGTTTCGAGTAAATTTTTAATGCAATTATAAATTAACATGGGGGATTTTATTTAATGCAGAGTAAAATATAAATTGACTTTTTAATAAAATTTGTATGACAAAGAATATTTTAAATCTACCCCTCCCCCCAAAAAACCTTTCTTATGCTTTTAATCAATTATTAAATAGGACATGTTATTTATTCTTATTCTCTTTTCAATGAATAAGAGAGACTTGAAAATCGAAAGGATTTAAATAAACACATGTCCAAAATTAAGGTCACACACATGAATTCTTTGAAAACTGTTAAACTATTTACTGTGTTGCCATGCAATTTGGCACATAGACATATTAAAACGTTAGAAAGAATATAGTGGCAAAAAAAAATATGGAAAAGGAATTTAATTGTGAATTAAGATACAGGTCATATCAAAAAGGGTGAAATCATGAATCAGAGATAAAGCATTCACCTCGGAAGAAGTCTGTCTAAAAGGGAGTATGACCACTGTGAACTACTATGCAAGTCTCACAACAAGCTGCTATACTGTTTATGAGGGAGAAGATAAGCATTTTTCCAAAAGCGGGACTTTTAATTGCTGTAAAGGTCCTAGGAGGGAAGCTACTCTGAAAAATGGCTTTTTCTAAACATTCCAAGCATATTAAGTAGAAGTGTGACCCGGAGGCCTCGAGAGTCAATCCATACGGCAAATATCCGCTTTTTCGGAAATTCATCAACATTGTGAGTTCTGCACGGCTGCGCATTATCACCCATAAAAGTATAGATCAAGCCCAACGCATCCAGAAAAGCCTCACATAGGCTTTCAGGCTGTCATCCCTGTAGCGCTGTACCCGCAGTACAGTACCCACTTCGAAGATGTACACTGGAGTACGACTGCCCCCACATTATGCCACTATACACAAGGATTCCTTTGTCATCAAATCCGTCGATTTTTGTAACGTAGGAGGGATGAATTCAAGCTCCATTTTCTTTCTAGGTGAAGATTCGATGAGAATCACTTTGTCTGGTATATTTCAATTCATCACTGAAAAGAGCACATCCCCATTCTTGTGCTGTCCACAACTGATATTTTCGGCCCCAAAATATCAGGTCTTTCTTGCTGGATGCAGTCAGAGAGACAGTTAAGAGTGAATGCCAGACGTAAAGACCAGTCTCTGCAAGGCGTCTTCATAAAATCCTGGAAATTCTGTTTCCTGGAAACACTTTTTCCAGACACAACAGCAAGGTCACGATCAAGTTGAAGAGCCATTGACCACCTATGTCACAGAGCGCTTAGTACCAATGCTAATACTCTGTGCAGATGTCGATACTGTGTGATGACCTTGGACAATCTTCCTTGTGACAGTACCACTTGTTTGGAATTGATTCCATAACCGGGAGACCACTTTTTCGGAACCACCTCCGCTTGAAATTAGCCAGGTTCAAGTTTTCCAACCGTCTCTAAGTCTCAAGGAATCATCTAAACGATTATGAGAAGTCATTCTCATTGCAAACATGCTAATTTATTTGTTTTAATACAATATTGACAAAATTGAAAGCAAAATTCCCATAGGCTTGATTGGTCACAGTTCAGTCGTTTTGCAAAAACTAACACTAAACAACATATTTTCCTAAACTGAAGGTTGATATTGTACAACCCATTCTTCAAAATATATAAAATACAAATACAAACTCTATCACAGTTTTACTGGAGGAGTTTTGAAAATATGACGAAAAACATGTTTGTGACCTTAAATTAGGGCATGATTATGCTAGGAAAATCCAAATTAATTTAGAAAAAACAGTGGCAGTCATCTTTATTAAACGTAGAAAACCAGTCACGCCACACACTTTTCATAATACCCAGATTCCGTGGTCTCAAAGCGCCAAATATTTAGAAATTAATCTGCATAAGTGCTTACTTGGAAACACTATATTTTACATGCCAATGATAAATTCTAGTTTGTACTATAGATAATTTTCCCATTAATTTGTGTTGGGATTTGAAAATGCACTTAGAGAACAAAGTACTTCTGTACACAGCCGTTCTGCGTCCCATCCTTACATATACCTCCTCTGTGTGGGGATAAGCCCAAATAAAAATATAAAAATTCTAGAAAGCTCTTCACTCTGCTATCGGTATGCTATAGTCAGAACAAATCAACATATAATATAAGTTATTGTTTAAAAGGACTAAAATCACGCTTTTATAATGAATCGAACTAAAAAAATATCTTAATATAAAAATAGAATGGTTAACGAGCAAATTAATGTCATTGTGGTAAAAGCGTGGGGGTGATCTATATTAATTGTTACACTTTTTTACTAGTTCTATTCCAAAATGTCGAGTTAGTGTAAAAATGTAGTGCAAAGCATCCCACGCTTTTGTCACAATGACATTAATTTTCTCGTTAATCATTTTCTAACATTAAGAAATATTTTTTTACTTTTTAGTTCGACTCATTATACAATCGTGTTTTTTAGTTTTTTTTTTGAAACTATAATTTATTTTTAGTTTTTTAGTTCGATCTACAATAAAAGCATGTTTTTTTCAGTTTTTTAAAACTATCATTTATTCATTATTGAAATTATCCTTCAGTTTGATATTTGGAGCCGGAATTACGTGGCTGCTGGAATTAGTCTTGCTCTTCAATTAATAATTAATTAACAGGTCTGAAGGGTATTTATTCTCTCCGTTTACGGGGCCTCGGATCAGTACCATATCGTTATATTTCAAAGATCCCGTCTCTATAGAAACAGGTCAAACTAATAAAAGTGTGTTAAGAAGAAATATTAAGTGCCATTCGTATTATCCCCTTTTAAACGTATTGCTATAATGTTAAATCGGATCATAACTTCTAAACGTATTGCTTTATAAAAATAAAGAATATTTAGCATTTAGAACATAAATTATTTTTTTCCAGACGAACGAGTCTTTTTTTTTATTTCCATTTTCAGAAAGACTAGACAATTATTTATATTATGGTAAGAAATTGCTCTGATGCACAACACATCCACCCACTCTTCCCTTTCTCACATAAAGAATAATTTTGGTTGTTTTACTTTTATTAACCCCAAGTGTATTCGTTTTTAAGTTTGCGCCTTAATCTTTGAGTCGCTAAATATGGAATTAGTCACCTAATCTGGAAATGGTATATTGCATTAGTGCAATCTGGTATATTGCATTAGTCGCCAAATCTGAAATGGTTAATCATGCAATACGTCGCTAAATCTTGAAGTGGTATATGGATTTAGTCACTAAATCTGAAAATCGTTATTCCTGATGTCCTGATAAGGACAATGGAACAAAATTATGAAATTATTGTATTATCATCGGTCCTTGGCAAGTGTGCAAAACTTCGAATTAATCTGATTTTTTAAAGTGGGTAAAAATGGAGTTCAAAGATTCCGTTACATGCAAGTGAAACTTATAAAAACGTGTTAAAAATAAATGCATTCTTAGAGTTCTTAACGTCCAAAATGTTCAATCCACTGTTCAAGAAATGGACATAAACTTTTTTTAACCTGCAATACATACGGAAAATTCTAATATGTTAAATATAGAAAAATATATTCCACATGACAAAATAAAGAATCCAAAAAGAATGCTCCTTGACTTTAATAACCCTTCATTATAGTTAATAGAAGATAGCCTCGCAATGAAGCATTCATCTATATTCTGCTAAAACTTTCACACAATCTGTTTTATTTTATTTTACTCTAATTTTAATACCTTAAACCTATAAAATGTTGCTATCCCATACACACACAAGCTGAAAATTTTTTTTATACTTAAGGTGACTTCCTTTCCTTTCACGGCAGCCAATACAGTTCTGACTCATCACAGGCTCTAGTCCAATCAGAGCACTCCTACTCACTCATTGTACTTCAAGAACTTCTACATCTCCAACTACAGTTACCTGACTTCTTCATCACCTCTTGCCCTTGCCTCACAATCGACAAAACAACAGGAACAAACGCGCTATTATATCAAGGCTTCAACATATCAAGAGACTCAAAAATCTATTCGATATGAGATAAAGGATTACTGCGCGATCTGTGTTTGAGAAATATCAGCTTCAGAAGTGTTCACTCATTTAAACATGAACGCTATCGGCAACGGACCGCTTAATTTTGAACTGTGGTCAAGAGCTAAGGAAAACAACCGAACTTTTTATGGGTTCAAGTGTAGAATAGGGGGGCCATTTGGATTTGGCGATTTTTCTTTCGATTGGCGATTTTTATATAGATATTATGGTGAGATAACGAATTCATTCTGGCATCCGGACGCCTATCGCTAAGTGAAGTAGCTTGGCAATCAATTTTGGTTGCCAAAGGAAATTGACATCGCCAAGGCACCCCCCCCCCGCTATACTACACTTTACCCCTTTTCATATGTTTATACATTTTCCTAGCCTTACACAGTATACGGCGTTATATAAGTTATATAAACGGTCCTTATGTATTATCGCAACAGTATTGTTGTCATTATATGAAAATAAGAACATGTTTTCTAATTCAGAGTGTACAACACATAGGAAATCAGGATTACCAACTTGGCGAGTTACCTTCAATGTTGGCATTGTTGTGATAGTGGATAAGTACCAGATAAACATATGTATTAAAAAAATAAAATCCACATAAGTAATTTACATTTTAACTCAGTGGTGAGTGAGTGAATATTAAAGTCCCATTGTTCAGCTACACGAGGCTTTTGGGGACGGTCCGCGTAATTTTGAACCATGGTCAAGTGACGCGGACGACACCTGAGCTGGAACCCCCCCTCTCCTAACTACCACACCACACCAACGGGATGACGTTTGAGCTCTCGACAGATTTAAAGTGCATCGCTCTCCTACACGGAGGGTCTTCAGTGGTACTAGGATCGAACTCATGACACGCTGGCCATGCCTAGACCACTCGGCTACCGCGGCCACTTAACTGAGTGGCGCAACAGCCCATGAGGGCGAAGATCAATTGTGCCCATCTCTGTTTTCGTGACTTTGGGTGCTGAGATGCATGAGCAGATGTTCCGGTAAGGGGGTCAGTCTGACGTGAAACCCAAAGTATTTAGTCCCCAAGCTAGCTTTTCACTCGTCTATCGACCCACTGAAGGGATGAAAGGCTGTGTCGACCTTATCCAGCCCGGGGTTTGAACCCTGGACCTGAAAAGTGGAAGAGCGATACGCTACCACTCAGCCACTTAACTTCAATTTACATATAAATATTTTTAAATAATTAGACTAATTGACATTTAAATCGTATATAACCGAAGAAAATATTTTAGAATGTATAATTATGTAATCTTTGCCCTTTACAGAAAAATTGATTAAATAAACAAATCTAACAATGAATGGGTGTGAAAAAAGAGAACTACTTAACGCTCGCATGCAAAAATGTCGTGAAAGAAAACCATCAAATTGATTAGATTCTCTTGCCGAGAAAAAATCAAAAGTTTTCACTCTATCGTGTAGTCATAAGCAAACACATTTTTTTTTTGCTTTTATTTTTATTCATTTTATAGTATTAAACTTTCTCACTAAAAATAATTTGTGTAATAATTTAAAAGAAGAGCTTATATATAAAAACGAGTGAAATGCCAAACAACTATATGCTATACAATACAAAGTGCATATTAATTAAAAATAAAAAAAATTAGATTCCTATAAAATTTGTATTTACGTCATGTTCTTATTTAATGGAAGTATAAGTCTATCTGCATAAAAAAGAAGACATTGACGAGCATTAATTTTTTCCCCTTGTTTTTCTTGAAGCAGAAAAACAGGCAACAAAGATTAAATTAAACTGCATTATTTTTTTCCTAGATGGATCTAGACGCACATACGCACGCATCACGCACATTTGACTTTTTTTACTTGTGAATTTTTAACATTGCAAAATAAGTTGGTTATCTTTGACTTTTTAAAATTCTGTAACGAGATTTAATTCACTTTTCTCGTTATAAAATGCTCCCGTGGGAGTATGAAATGTAAGTAAAATTATTTTTTGCTTACGTTTATTATTTTGCCTTTTTATTATTATTTTTTCGCTTTTCGTGTACCAGAACTCAATTTTCGGCATTTTAAAGAGGAAGAATTTACAATGTAGAAATCAAATTTGTAAGTTTGAAAGAATGTTCAAAATTGTATTTTTATTAAAACATTTCGTAGCATAAAACATAAAATTGTTTCAAACAGAAATGTAAAAAATAAATTCCGATTTCATTGTGCAATTTAAAATGTTCACATCATTTAAGAAAATTCTAGATAGTTATTTTTTACAACAAAATATGTTTTACGAATTGATAATTAGTCAGAAGATTGTTTATAAAGCAACACAAGGGATTTGGGAGACGGAACTAGCAATTTTAACCTAAGCAACGTGACGAGCAAAGCCACCAGACTAAAAACTGTATACTCCAAACTTCTAAACCTTGACATCGTGAGGACTTTAGACTTCAATAAACTTAACGTGAAAAATTAGAAATTTTTGTAGTATAAAATAATGAAATTTGAAGAATAATAGTTTGATTGATTGATTGTTTATTAACACACATACCCCCTAAAACAAGTGTCGGCAACCTATGGCCAACTTTCCAGATTTGGCACATGGTACAATTCTCAGTGGAACTCTACACCACACTACAGATTTCTCAGTTTTTGAGAGAATAGATGTCGATAATATTGAAATGGAGCTTACTGAACTAACATGTTCAGAATTAGGGAAGGAAAATTTACCGAATCACGTAAAAATCTGAAAGATGACTCTTAACAATGAATCGACAGCTTTTTAAAGTTGTTAGATGTCATTGTTGGAGAGATTTAATTGTTTTAAGGGAAAAATTGCCTGTGCTCTTCTTTAAGGATTTAGTTCTACACCAAGGGTAGTAAAACTTTTTAGAAGAGTTATAATACCGATCCTTATCTGGATTTAATCGCCGACGATTGATCCACTCTCAGTAAACTTCCATTGATAAACTCCAAATGCACTTAATAATTCCACGCTCCTTCACTCTTCAACTAACCAACTAACTCGCCAACCCCCCAAACTCGTGAATACAGAATTTATATAATATACAATATACTTAATTTGCATAATCACGTTTCCTTACTCAGTGAAAGTTGGTTGAAATAAATATTTTTTTAAGGAGTCCTGAAGGGATTAGTAGAGCCGCGTATAGATCCGTCACAGAGTGCCACTATCTGATTTTAAAAAAAAGGTTTGCGTGCCTCTTTAAACTTTTCCAACAAACAAAAAATTATGACAATGCTTCTTAAACTCTCAATATTGAAAACCTAATATTGAACCAAACTTTTCATCGCACTCCCCCCTCCATACAATAACAATGTTTTGAATTCAATAATACCATAACTTGAGAAGTGCGATCTTTTCTGTGCACTACTTTTCATAAAATTATTCCAAAGGCTTTGGAATGCTATAAATACAGTCAGTGCTTGACAGTGTTGACGAAGAATTTACTTATTTCAGAGGATTTGATCATTTTTCCTTTTCTTCGCCCCCCTTCCCTATATATCACATGCACACGCCTTCGTGGAAAACGGTGGTATTAGGGAGCAAATTGCGTACCTTTTAACCCAGAAGCTATGGAATTAAGAATAAACAGTAAAATTTTTTAAGATAAGTGTTAATTTTTGGACCTAATTTTACATATGACGAGCCCATGGAAGCACTGGTAATTATTAAAATTTTCCTTTAACTTATAATTGTTAAATAAATTATAAAATACATTTTAAGCTGTACTAATACAACTATAAGTATATTATATCAGTGTAAATGGATGTTTTATTTTTTATTCAATTCCTACTATTAGTTCACTCTCTCTCTATATTTGTTTTGTTCAAATTTTCAATCGTTAATAAAATGCATCTTAAAGCACTCCATTGAGCTGAAATTTTATATACATGATTATTTTGGATGAAAATATAGTAATTTTATTAAAATCAATAAAAATTAATTGAATAAAACTAAATATTCAAATAACTACAAATACAGCCACGTTGGCATCATTTTTGGCGACTTGTGTCAAAACTTGAAAAGATTGTTTTCTGACATTTTAAAGCACTCATTTGAGCTGAAATTTTCTATACACTATTGTTTTGGGTAACAATACGTTAATTTAATTATAATTAATTAAAATGGACTGAAATGAATTATTTAAAGAATTAGATACAACCACGTTGGCTTCATTCTTAGCGAATTGGGTCGAAACTTAAAAAGATTTTTTTCCCTCGCGTTTTAAGCTGAACTGAAATTTAAAATACACGATTGTTCTGGATGACAATGCGATACTTTAATGATAATTAATAAAAATTAATTGCCACTTAATGTTGTGATTCTGTCATATGTATATACATATTTATATTAATTGTAACTATTTAATAAAAGTAACTAAAATAAATTTTTTTGGTTGATCTATGTAGGAATTGACTTACAAGATTTTTTTTTTACGTTACTTGTTTTTTAGAATGTATTTCGTTTGTTTACTTTCAGTAAATTAACTTCTTTTTATAATCTTTTGTTTTCGACTTTTCAATATGCTCGCGCTCCCTTCGTAGAGTTATCACGGTCCCCTAGGTGGGCGCACTCCCCAGTTTGAGAAACGCTGGATTATGAAAAGGCAAAAAAATGTTACTTATAGGCTTATTAAGAAATTTTTACGTAAATAGCATTATATTTTATGCAAGTCTAAGTAGTGGAAATTTAAAAATAATAGAACAAGTAAGACAAATGTGCGAACTTAAGTTTTATTGTTAAAAGTTTCGTCTCAGTTTCAATCAATTAGGTTAGGTATAGAATAAAAATGAGTACCCAGAAAAATTTAATTTTAAATAATTATTAAACAGTCAGTACTTCCTTGGTGTGGTTTTTGCTTCGTACATTTTTTTACCGAGTCATCTACATTAGGATCAGTTCTCGAAGATGCTAACAGAATCGAATTGTTCTAGGGTTGCATCAGTTCCTCTTTTTTTATCCAAAATCGAGACAGGAAAGCCAAAGTGTGTTCACATAAGATATAAGATCAATCCGGATTTGAAAGGATTTTCTTGTAATCTTCAATTTAAATTATTTTAATTTCTTGCAGTATCGATAAGAAAACCAAAAATCAAAGCCTATTTTCATTCTTGAGAAGCAAGCCCTCACTAGGCAGTTCATTGTTTTCTTCCAGATACATTAAAACACATACTCCCTCAAATTCCAGAATCTCACGAATGCATTTCCTTCGAAAAACCAACGCGCACAAAAATGAAGGAGTGTTGTCTACATTAAAATTATTATTGTTATTTAATTAAGTGTATTTAAAGTAGGTTTTGATGTTTTTTTTTGTCTGAAACCACCACCTTTCAATAAAACAGTAAAAAAATAGTATTTATTACCATCTTTTCAAATTTTTAATCTTTCAATAAGTCTTCGCATGCCCCTTTTATTGCTTTGCCAAGTCACACTGTGGCACGTGTGACGCGGGTTGGCTACCCCGATTTCATACAGTGGCGCACACAAGGGGAGTTGGGGCTTAATCCCCTTCACATACACCAACAAATTTTTAATTTTTACCGTAGCGATTACCCCCGCAGAGCTTTAGTCTACGTGATTCTTAGAGAGAGAATGTAATTCCCTATCCTATAAGAGGTCTATGTATGCTACTGGTTCTATTTATCTACGTGAGCAAGTTTTTTCTCATATGAAAAATATTTTGAGTCTGCAAAGAAGTTGTTGAATCGCGTCAAATTTCAAGTCACATATTGCAACATGCAATACAGTGGTGCAGGGACACGGTTTGCACTAAAATAATAATTTTTTCATTTAACTATATTGAAGGAATACTTATATTTTATGATGTTTTGCATTCTTATTTTAATAATAATGTGTTAAATATGCATAAGGTATACTATATATACAATTTTTGCTTATGTTGAAAGAATAATTATATATATTTTATGTTATTTATTTCTTATTTAAGTAAATATTTAAAATGATACGCACAAAATTAATATATAGTGAAACTTTAAATCTGTATTCTTGTCTTCTGTTCCCTTATTTTGCATGCATTGCTGAGGAAATTGAATTATTTCAAATATTTTCTACAATGCGGTACTATGAATCATATTGGTAGATTGGTATAGCACACCATAGCTACAAGGTTGCCAACCCCTGTGCTAAAAAAATACCCTCAACGCACTGGCGTAGCTAGTCCCATGTGGTCCTGATATCATATATACTCTTTCGGGGCCCCTTATCATTTTACGAATTTTACTTTCACATTTTGGGGGCCCTGTAGTTGGGGGCCCCGTATCTTTGTGTGTGATACGGCTGATACGACGGTTGCGTCTGTCTCTAGTCGTTAAAATTGGATTTTTTTTGTTTATTACGTGCTTTAATATTCCTCTTAGTACGACAAATATTCAAAAATATAATCATTTTTCCATTTATAGCCAATGATTTAGAAATAAAGTTTATTTTCATACTGCTTGAACAAGTCGAACTTTGTACAAACATTTTTTTTATATTAGATTTTATCAAAACTCTCCAGAACTTCCTCCCCAATACTTTTTCAACAAAGTCAAACAAGATATCCCGACAATGACATCATGCTAAACGTTTTCATTACAAAGAACCCCTCCATCTAAAATTCAGATCACACGATCTCTACAGCAGACTTTGACTACTAGGAAAATTGGACAACCCAGGAGACCTCCAGGCATACATATCCACTACACTTCGATGCCCTTATTTCCTCCACTTAGCAAGAAAGACCATTTTGATCGGCCTCGGGTCCTCAGGGATGCCTCAGGGGAGAACTTAGACAGTGTAATTTGGCTACCGGGGTTCCATTATGCCGGAACCACTTTGGAAAGACGTCTTTAGTTGGCCACTGAATGGCTCGTTCTGAAAGACGGTGGGTGATGAGTTTCTAGAATGAGGTGTCGAACCCCTACCCCAGGAGTGACATAGGAACGTTTTGACGATGAAATAACAAGCGATATTTATAACCCCTCAGGACAAGGGGAGGGTGAAGAATGGTATCACGAAACGAGAAAGGGCATAATGGTCGCTTATGTGGTTTGTAGAGTGAGTTGTGAGATAAGTTTCTGAAAGAATGATCCTAATTATTCCTTCTAGTTCGAAGTTGGGTTGCGATTTTAGAAGAAGTAGGTTTCTTACAAATTTACTTATTGCTTTTAAATCGATCTCTTTTCTAAGAAAAATCATTGCTCAGAAGGATGATTTCTTTTAAAAAAAGCCGTTTGCATTTAAGGTATCCGAACACGTTCGGAGTACTTTTTAGCAAAATAGCGTACTAAAACATTATAAATGCTCTTTAGGACTCAATAACAATAGATATTACTATTAAACTATCAATATTTAAAATAAATTACCTGAATTTTACAAAAATCACAATTATAAGTGAAATTTTAGCAATATTTTTGAAAAATTTCAAAGCAGTTAGTGAAAAAAGTAATCTATATATATAAAGGAGAAAAGCGACTCACTCACTGACTGACTGACTAATCACGATATCTCCAGAACTATTCAACCTACAGGCTTGAAATTTAGTAGGGATGTTCCTTTTATAGAGTAGAGATCAGCTAAGAACGTAGTTTACGAAATTCGAACCGCAAGGGGCGTTACGGGGTTAAGGAGCGTTATAAATAATTGTTTCCATTTTAAACTACTCGATGTACAATCTTGAAAATGGGTAAGCAGATTCCTTTCATAGAGTAGAGATCCGCTACAAAATGAGTTTGGTGAAAATCGAGCCCCAAGTGGCGTTACGGGGCTTAGGGGCGTTATAGATAAATATTTCCATTTTTAAACTATTAGACGTACAGTTTTATATTTCATAAATAGATTCCTTTCATAGAGTACAGTTCCCTGCAAAATGGGTTTTGTGAAAACAGACCCCAAGTGCATTGCGGGGCTTAAGGGCGTTATAGACAATTATTCCCAGTTTTAAACTATGAGACGTACAGTCTTGAAATTTGGTAAGCAGATTCCTTTCGTAGTGTAGAGCATCGCTATAAAATGGGTTTCGCGAATATCAACCACCAAGTTTCATTTCGGGAGATTAAGGGGCGTAATCGATAATATTTCCGTTTTTAACTATTAAGTCTACCTCATTGAAAATTGGTATGAATGTTTCTTTCATGGAATAAAACTCTTCTAACAAAGAGTAAAACGAAAATCGACGCTAAGGAGGGTTGCGAGGGTCAAGAGGAGTTATAGAAAAAATTTGAATTGTTAGAATTGTTTTTGAATTGTTAGACCCACATACTCGAAATTTTTTAAGCATGTTTCTTGGTTGAATATGGATCAACTAAAAATGTATTTTACGGAAATCAACTTCTGGGGGAGCAGGGGTTAGTGGGGCGTACTGACAAAAATTCCTTCTTTCGAAATACAAGGACTATAATAATGAAATTTGGTTCACATTTTTCTTTGTTGAATTGAAATCCGCCAAGAACGGTTATTTTGGAAAACGACTCTCAACGGGATTGATAGTAAAAATTTCATTTTTTTCCCGTTAAATTTGGCTTGCATGTTTATTTACAGAGTAGAGATCCACCGAAAATTGGTTTTGCGGGAATGCACTTCATTGTAGTGTTACGAAAATGCAAACATCATCTATACTTCAATTTCAGAGATTTTGAAATACAAATTAGATGAGTTCTGCCCTTTTTTTTTATCAAGAGCGACAGAGGTTAAGTGTGTTTTTCAATACAATCGAACTCTTAATGACAGGACTTAATATTAATAGTTGATATATATAACATCGTGAAATACCCAGCGAAGCGGGTGGTAACGGCTAGTAAACATATATTAGTAAAAATATTACTAAAACAAATTAGATGCATTTATCTAGAAAATGTACTAAAATTTTAATTTTTTATTAAAATTTGAAAATTTTAGAGCTGATTGAGTAAACATTATAAGAAATATTACATTTTTTATGAGACCATTATTTAAATAACAAGCCAGAACTCAAAAAGTACTCATACAATAAGAAATATTTTAGTACATCCTCTAAAATAACATAAATATCAGGTTCAAAAGTTTTATAGAAATACATTCGTAATATTTTGAGTTATCAGACTCGCCATGATAGATTTTGAGCAATTTAAATACCTACTTCTGGTAGATCAAAAACCCACTTCCGGTTTTTCTAACTTTATAAAATTGATTGCAACTTGGCCTCTAGGTAGTGTAGAAACAAAACAAAGTATGTTTCTCAAAGACAAAAGATAGCTCTATTCAATAAAATAAAAAACAAAAATATCTGTCTTGATTGAATTTGGTCATTTTCCACGTGTTCCGATACCTTAATATTATACGAAGATTTTGTAATCATGTGTCACTAAATTTGCCGCTTAACCTTTTTAGGATAAGTTTGTTTAGAGTAAATATCAGGGTGCAATTCCATAGCCCTAAATGTACCATTTATTAAAGAAAATCTTTTTTTTTCAGTTAAGAAAACAATTTTAGAACCTTTTTGGCCAAAAAATAAAACAAAAATACAAATCAGTCAAAATTTTATTTTTATTTTGGATTCTGTGACCACACACTGTACATAAGAGCCGAATATTTCGATCTTGCACGTACATAGACTTTATTACTTTTTTTCCCGAATTTTGTTTAAAAAAAACATTATATTTTATCAGTAAATTACTTAAATAATGACAACATTAATATTTATTTTTAAAAAAAATTATTCAAAATTTTCTTTTGTGTGATATACACTGCTGCCACCGTAACTGCAACACCCTGAAGGAAACACGCAAATAACATGAAATTTACAGCATGCATTAGCGAAGGTGAGATATGCACAAATGATTAGAATTTCAGCGCAGACACTCATCCCCACGCTTGTGGCGCCACCTCAAAGCGCTATTTAAAGCTTGGAGATTTCGACGATTTCAAGTTCAGCAATTGTGTTTTTCTTGAGGTTTTTCAAAAAACGAACAGTTATGTCTCGTAGAAAACAGCGATCAGCTTTTGATCAAGTATCCGAGTTCGACAGAGGAAGGATAGTGGCCTACCGAGATGTGGATTATCTTTCAAGGAAATCGGTATCGTGTTGGACGAAACCAAACAACTGTAATGCGGATATGTGTCCGTTGGATGCAGGAGGGTACGACGGACCGACGTGGTCGATCGCATCCACCTCAGTCACCACTTCCGTGAGGACAGGCAAATTGTGCGCTTGGCAGTGACGGATCGCTCAGTCACATTACGAACCAAAGCACAGCACATTGAGTCTGTAACGCATTATTCAGTGTCTGCGCGTACCATTCGACGCCATTTACAGCAGAATGGTCTGTCCACAAGACGTCCATTGTTTGGTCTACCTTGACGCAGAACCACAGACGTCTCCGCCGCCAATGGTGCGATGAAGAAGGATGTGGGTGGCAGAATGGAATGAAGTTCTCTTTACTGACGAGTCATGCATCTGTCTGCAACACCACGATGGTCGGATTCGAGTCTGGAGAAACCATGGAGAGAGGATGCTGAACAGCTGCGTTATGCACCACCACCCTGGTCCTGCACCGAGTATTATGGTATGGGGTGGTATTGGATATCCCTCTCGCAATCTTCTAGTACGCATTGCCGGTACTTTAAACAGCCAGCGTTACATCTTCGAGGTGTTCGAGCCAGTTGTCCTTCCTTATCTTCAAGGCTTGGCCAGAGCCATATTTCAACAGGATAATGCGCGACCACACGTGGCACGCATTGTCCAAAGGTTCTTCGTCAATCACCAGATTGAATTGCTTCCGGCTAGCTCTCCGGATCTTTCGACGATAGAAAACATGTGGTCCATGGTTGCTCAATGATTGACCCAGTTTACACCCCCAGTTGCCACACCAGATCACCTTTGGCAACGTGTGGAAGCTGCTTGGTCTACTGTATCCCAAGAACACATCCAAAGTCTCTTTGAATCAATGCCGAGGCATGTGGCAGCGGTGATCTCCAACAATGAAGGTTACTCTGGCTTCTGATTCTGACAGGAACCACACTTCACAAAAGTCTACAAATTCAATCATTTGATGCTTGGTCAACATGTTATAGACAAAAAAAATTTGTTGTGCTATCTCTTGTCTTTTTTGGTGTTGCATTTACGGTGGCCACAGCAGTGTATTTAGAAGCAAGGGGTCCAACCCATAGCCCAAAATTGCAACTATTACACATATAACGACACTTTTCTTTTAATTTGACCTTTGCTTCCTTTTTAATTCAAAACACAGAGCACCACCTTTTCGGAGCTTCTTTTGTTTAGTGTTGGTAGAACAAAACGGGGAGGAGGATAACATTCCATTTGTCATAGAATTCTAGCAGATTTTGCGGTCTACCCGACTTTTTTATGATAGTTCTTTTTTATTTCAACTAATTTACTTCTGAAATTTAAAATTTTTTTCAGCTGTATTTTTATACAAAACAGATAGGTTCCAAATGTTTATGTCTAACAAAAAATAATAAAACATAAGAAACAACGATTGTTATCTAAAATTACAAAATTAAGACGACAGTTTGCAGTCAGTCACTCGAGTGCAGATGGCGCGCGTTTATATTCGAGTATGAATATTACAGCAGTATGAAATGCGACCTCCTACACAAAATATCTCGATATTGCACAGTTTTGCCAGTTTAGCGCCATCGAGTTATTAACATCACTCACGTTATTAGGTTAATTTATAGTTTGTTGAGACGTAACATAATAAGTAATATAAATTTCTTTAAAGTCAATTCCTACTTTGAATGGATGAATAGAAGGTATTTTATTAACGATTGAAAATTTAACAAAAGATATACATACATATATAAATATATAGGAAGAGAGTGAACTAACAGTAGGAATTGAAAAAAGAGCATGGTTTGCCTGCATTGTTGTAACAATGCACACCCAGTTTGGCTGAAAAACGATTTTCGAGGCAAAATTTTGTCATTGTTTTAACAGTTATATTGTTACAACAATGGAGACGAACCTAAGTTGGCATCAAAAACCAGTGATTAATTTAATTAATTAACGAATAATTAAGGAATTAACATTTGAAAAAATTGTATTAACATCAAGTGTCATCCATAAAAAGTTTAAAATTTATTTGAACTTGATTTGATAAATGTATAGTATTTTATTAGAGATTAAAAATTTGAATAAGATATATAAACAAATATATATACAGGGTGTCCCAAAACGATCGCATAAACTCTGCACAGCTAAATTCCTCGTTGGTAGTACATAAAAACTGCCCAAAGAGAAGCGTTCCTGTACCATCATTCTTTCATAGAGTAGAGATTAGCTACAAAATGGTTTTGGGAAAATAGCCCCAACCTAAAGTGGCGTTACAGGGATTAAGGGACGTAAAAGATAAATATTTTCGTTTTTAAACTACTTGACCTATCTGCTTGAAAATTGGTAGCTATATTTCTTTCATGGAGTAATATCGCTACAAAATGGTTGGGAAATTGACTCCCAGGGGTGTTGCGGGGGGGGGGGGGTTAAGGGGAGATATAAATAACTATTTGACGCACAGTTTGAAATTTGGTAAGCAGATTCCTCTCCATAGGGTAAAGATACGCTACAAAATGGGTTTCGTGAAAATCGACCTCCAATGGCGTTGCGGGGCGGCTTAAAGGGCGTTCTAGATAATTACTTCCATTTTTAAACTCTGGAAGTACAGTCTTTAAATATGATAAACAAAATCCTTTCATGGAGTATAGGTCCACTATATAATGTGTTTTGTTAAAACTGACCCCAGGTGGCATTGCGGGGGCTCAAGGGCGTTATAGATAATTTTTTCATTTTTAATTTATTAGACTCACAGTCTTCAAATTTGGTAAGCTGATTCCTCTAATAGAGTAGAGATCTGCTACAAAATGAGTTTTGTGAAAACAGACCCCCAAGTGGCATTGCGGGGGCTCAAGTGGGGGTTATAGATAATTATTCTAATTTTTAAACTATTAGACGTACAGTCTTGAAATTTGGTAAGCAGGTTCCTTTTGATGAGTACAGAACCGCTACAAAATGGGTTTCATGAAAATTAACCCTTTCAGGGATTAAGGGGCTAATAGATAAATATTTCCTTTTTTAAACTATTCGATCTACCGGCTTGAAAATTGGTAGGCATATTTTTTTCATATAATAGAGTTCCTCTAACAAAGAGTAAAACAAAAATTGACCCATAAGGAGGGTTGCGAGGGGTCAAGGGGAGTTATTGGGAAAAAAAATCCTGTTTTAGAATTGTTTGACCTGCGTACTTGAAAATTGTCAAACGTGTTTCTTTTGTTGAATAGGGATTCACTAAGATTATATTTGACGGGAATCAACTCCTGGGAGAGTAGGGGTTTACTGGGGCGTGTTGACAAAAAAACTCCTTTTTTCGAACTACAAGGACTATAATAATGGGATTTGGTTTACATTTTTCTTTTGTTGAATTGAAATCCGTTAAGAACGGTGTCTGGGGATCAAGTCCCAACGGAATTACGGGAGGAAGGGGTATTGATAGTAAAAATTGTGTTTTTTCTCTGTTAGATTTAGACTTGAAATTTGGCTTCCATGTTTATTTTATATAGTAGAGATCCACCTAAAATTGGTTTTGCCGAAATCCACTTGCTTATAGGGTTACGAAAGGGCAAACATCATTCTATGGGTGGGTAACGGCTAGTGCATTTATAAATGTATCATTAATATAGTATTACTAAATTAATTACAATATATATTATGATTAATTTAGCATTACTAAATTAAGAACAAGTTAAATAATTAGCAGTGACCCCATGATCTTGTCATATACAAAAGTATATACAAAAATTCATACTTATCTTGATAATTTGTACAGTTTATAATTAATCCCTTGACTGCTGATTAAAAGTTACTCAATTCGCTCCCCAATGCCCAAGTTCCCAAGAAGTTTCCCAAGGAGGCGCGCGTATGTGATGTATTGGGGGGGGGAGAAAAAGAAAAAAAAGCAAATCCTCAATTACTGTCAGTTTCCTTTTACTGCATTCCATTACCTTTGGAATAATTTTATGAAAAGCATGCCCAGAAAAGATCGTACTTCGGAAAGACGTATATATACGTCCAGAGGAAATAACGCTTTGGCTGAGTGAGGCTTTATATACGCCTTTAAGAGGTGTAAGACGTATTGAAGCTTTAGTATCAAAGTATAGTGCTATTGAATTCAATACATTGTTATTGTACGGAGGGGGGCGCGATGAAAATTAAAGTTGAATATTGGGTCGCAAATATTGGAAGATAGAGAAGCACTGCTATGTGATATCTTGAAGTATGAGGGCACAGTTTATGAATGTGAGACGTCACCACGACGAATATTAACCTTAAATAACGAGTTTGCTTTGACGACATAACTTCCATTACTCCCTTTCGAAGGTCCACTTTATGCATTTACTTACCCCACATTCCAAAGCAACACTATTGCCTCATAATTCTGAGCCATAGACAAGGGATCCGAATGACACTTGTACTGGCATCACATTCTACAAATTTCCACACCACACTAACATGAGGACTTTAAACCTGCTTCTACCAGGCACTCTACATCCCAAGGAAGTCACGGTAGCTGAGTGGTCATGTTTACGAGATCACGGTTGGCCAGTCCTGATGCTATTGAAGAGCTGCCGTGTACTGTCCCCACATTGGCATGGAGCGGAAGTATGGGGAGCAGGATACCAATTCAAGTGTCATCCTCATCACGTGACTGAGACTAAAAGTTACGAGATCCGTTGCCAATAGCTCTTCATTGCCTCAAAAAAGTAGTTAACAAAAAATATCAAAAAGTCAAATCTACACGATGGGTCTTTAGTGATACCAGGACTCAAAACTTTGAATTGACAGAAACAAGGCTAGACCCAATTTTGAGATCATGACCTTTAGGATATCATGGTCCAATCAAGTTTAGGAGTTATGAACTTAACTTACATCTTTACCTCACTGTAATGGAGGGAATTATATCTTAGAGAGGGATTAAAAGACTGTCAGAAATGGAAGAAAAAGTTTTGAACTATTTATTTATTTATTATTTGAGCTACTCCAAGAAGGATTTAGAACTTTTAAGTCGGCCCTCTGGGAGATAATAATATGCTTAGGAGATTCTTAATAATACTTACCAAACCTTTTTCGGAAACATTCTAAATATAAAAAGATATATAAAAGTTGTTAGACATAGATTTCTATTGAAATACTTAATGGATGAAAATGGCGTAAGCGTAAAAAAAATGAATAGATAAATAAAATCGGTTAATAATTTCGGTTTTTGTAAATCTATGGAGGGAAAGTCTAAATGTTTTTTCTCCAGCGTTATATTTCAACTATGAAAAATTTAAAGAAAATTAAATATAACTACTGACTTAACAATAAAAATTAAAGGTTTATTGAGTATTTACAATCCCAATGGGCGTTGCAAAAGATCTTTTCCTGCTTCATTAATGCAGCAAATATTTGGATATGTTACTTTAAACTCGAAAGTCGTTAGCGTGCAGATTATCTAGCTACTCTTCAGTTTAACTGATTTTCTCCATTTAAGTGCGAAATAAAGAGTGTTTCACACTTTCACTAGGAAATCCTTACATTAGCGGTTAACGTATCGTTAAGAGGTTTAAACGTTTGTTTCTCTCATTTCTTTTATGTTAAGAAATTTGATTAAACGTTGACACATCGTTGAATTTATATTCAACATTTAGAAACAACGTGACATAGATGGTAAAGACTCCTTGAATTAATTTATAATAACTTTAATTACGATCCACCAGTACCTTTTAAAAACAAATTAAATGCTAAGAGTTCCACTATGATACAGTATAACTGCACGCATCGATATAGCAACCGCAACCATGATGAAAGAGATTGTAGTTTTCCCCTTATTTAATGTATCATATATATAATTTTTGATGATTGATTCTATCAACTAATCTGTTGTGTGTTCTACTGTATAAACGTGTTTCTTAGATATCGAAAAATAAGCATTGTTACAAATTTTGTGTAAAGAATACTTACAATACTGTAAATAATTTATATCTAGATGTGTAATACGTGAATATTATTCAATGGTGTATTTATTTTATGTTAAAATTGCAATATTCACAAGCAACGCTGTTCCTTACATTATAATCGTAATTCAATGGAAACCTGGTGAAATCTTGGCGATAGAGCCAAGTTGGCATTAATTTCAGCGACCATGTTGGTGACTTGACGAACATATTGGTGACTTTGGCGACCATTTTGGTGACTTGGTGATCATATTGGCGACTTGGTGACCATGTTGGTGACTTGGTGACCATGTTGGTGACTTGGCAACTATTTTTGGCGAGTTCACGACCCTAGTATTCTTCTGGAAATTAGTTGAGAAATCTTTTAATATCACGATCTGTGATATAAGTGGATCTCTCTCGAAACATCCTTGAGGCATATAAATAGGAAGTCGCTTGCCGAAACTGAGATAGTCTTGTTTTTACCGTTGAAGAGTTAACCAGCGTTAGTTATTACTTCGGATGTTATGTAGACGAGTGAGTGTTTGTGAATAATCTTTTGTATACTTGTATTTTAGACACTGATAGTTGTGTCTGAACACCGTAGGAGGTGTGAAGGTCTTTTGAGATTTATTCTGCAAATATAGCTGCTGTATTTCAAGGATTCTTTTTCAACAAGAAATTTCCATCACTTCTCAAGAACTGTCCGGCTTTTTGAGACTGATAGCACAAAATCTTCGAACCCCGAACTACGTGGCAATATATAACATGCCAATTTCACTGAATGCAGTGTTTTTAAGAATTCTTTGGTTCCTTATTTTGCAGATTTTAAATTGATAGAATGAATCCTAGACGACCGTATACACCTGCTTCTTCTTAAGGTATCCGACTGCTTGCGACAACTTTTTTTTTTAAATGTGATATGAGGATTTTTTTTGTTATTTTTAGATTTGTTGAGTGCATTTTAAGAGAAATGTGCTAAAATTAAGAAGAGAAAAAGAAATTATTATTACTAAAAGGGGAAAAAATAGGTAAAAATTGACAAAAAATAGCATAATATCGGCCCATTCTGCACCAAAGGTTTATGAGCACATTTTTAATTTTTTCAATCTAATGTGTTGCTATATTATTCAATTTTGAAATGACCTCAGGATAAGAGATATTTTCTTTTTTTACAAAAACTAGAGCACTTTATCTCGGTTATTATATGAAAATGCTTAAAAAGAGAGTGATTATATCCACATAAGGGACTGTAAATTTTGTAATAAAACGGTGTTTGATAAATCTGAAGATTAGAACAATACTACTATTATACAGAACTTACAGAAAAAATTTCAGTTAATTATGTTCAAAACCTTTTTAGCAATCGCTGACCCCGTTTGATTATTTTCAAAAAATCACATTTCGAGTAAAACGCGTTTTAAGGTATGGCATCTTGCTTAAAGTAATGGCATCTGCTTTTACTAAAACACTTGTAGTTTTTGTTCTAGTGAACGGAAAATGATAAACTTGGTATTTTTATAAAGCTCATAAGATGGCCTATAAAATAAAATCATAAAAAATTGTCAATTTTTCGCAGAATTCACAATTTTAGGGTAGCCGGATACCTTAAGATTTTGAAAAAATAAAAGTACAACATTTAATTCAAGCGTACAATAACATTCCCGTAGTTCCACCAAAGATATTACTTTCACTTTAACGAGTGTCTTGTAGGTAATGTGCAGATTATGTAGGTAATTCGCAGATTACCAAGGTAATTTGAGAAATTAAACAGTTTTTCGCATTTTAAAGGAATAAGCTAATTAATATGCAGATGACCTAGAAAATCTGCTGATTAACTGATTTCTGAACACATTTCAGCTTTAACGTATATAATATATTATAAGGATTTGCATATACTGAAAAAGGAATTAGAACACTTGACTTGTAAAGCTCTGTAAATTTAATTAAAAATTCTTGAAATTCTTCTTTATGAAGGGTGTTTTTATGATCATAAATCATTCCAAGATATGTTATGTCAGCTTTAGTCAGAATTGATGAAAAAATATCATGCCAATGTTAATTAGAAATGAAAAAAATCTCGCGCTTAAAACAATATCTTAGTTTTTATAAAATAATTTTTTATGAAAGTTTATTCTGTAGTTTTTTTTAAAGTTATCCGAATTAAAAGAGCAACTTAACGTATGGTAATTGATTTAAACATGATTTAAAATTTTCAAAAATTTGCCTCTAAGTTTTGAAGAATACTAAGTCAAACATTAAAAGCTATATTTCTTATAAAATAAAAAAAAATGATTATATATATATATATCTTACATTTGCCTTCTTCAATTATTAAGAATATAACTAAAAATGTATTCAATTATAATTAAAAATATTAAAATTATTTGGCACCCCTTTTCTCTCCTAAGTATGCATAGGAAGTAAATGCTTCACAGTGTTTGAGTAGCACAAAATAAAAATGTCTTTATAGTTTTGAAAATCTCATTTAACCCTATTTTAAATAATTTATTCGTCCTCTACTCAAACACTTTGAAGCATTAACTTCCTATGCATACTTAGGAGGGAAAAGAGATGCCAACTAATTTTAATATTATTAATTATAATTGAATACATTTTTTAATTGTATTCTTAATAATTGAAGAAGGCAAATGTAAGATATATATAATCTTTTTTTATTTTATAAGAGATATTTTATTATCTATATATATATATATATATATAGTTTCGTTTATATAAATCAATATAATACATCTTTGTTATAAATAAAAGGTGTCGCAAAATTCACGCAATATTTGTGTTTTTTGTACCATTTGTGCGATAGCATTGCCAATGAAAAAAAAATAAGACCACAGCTTATTTTTTATGCTTATTATGATAGCTGAAATTTTAAAGTGTTGATAGACGAAAGAACAACGCATTTTCACTGTTGAACAATATTTAAAACAACCTGGTCATGTAATTTTCTGTTTTATTATTCAGAATCGGCTGCTAAGATCAAGGTATTTAGCACCATATTGCACTTCTTTTTTGGAGTGTTTTGAAATACATGACATGATTTTAAGGCTATAACCCTCCAGTTACGGTCATGGAAAATTTCCACAAAAAATGCCTATGCGTCTCCAAAACCATGGATCTCTCTCTCTCTCTCTCTCTCTCCAATTACCTAATATACTGTTCTATTTTTATGAAGAGGTATAAATGTTGAGTATCATGAAACCAAAAAGGGAGTTAATTTGATTACGTTACTTATTATTATGTCTGCCGCTAGTATTTTCAAAATTTATACATGTATGAAAGCTACCAATACAAATTAAACACTATAGGAATTTGGACAGGAGGTGGCCATAAGCATACATCTGCTTTTTTTGATGAATCAGTCGAGTTTCTCTAACAACTTAGCGGTGTTTCCTTATAATATCTCAAAAATTACACTTGAGATTCGGCTTCGATATGAAGTGCAGATGTCTGAAGCTTATGATAATAGGGATGTCAGAGTAACGCCAGATGAAAAGGTTTTTGATGTGTAGCATCTTTACTCTCGGTTGCTGGATTTTTGTTGGAGTGATTTCGTGAAAAGGGACGGAAATGCGTAACAGGAAGTCGGGGAAGCGCACGCTGTTTGATTTGACCAAATCAGCGCCTTGGGGTGTCTCTTCGCTACCCTCGTCTGGGGGTCCAACTGTAGTAGCAATTAAGACGCCCGCCTACCGCACATACCAGCAAGTCTTATTAGACTTCATCCAGAATAAACTTGTGATTCTTACGCTTAAATGTCAAAGTCTCGGGGCTCGTTGTGTGTGAAATCTGAGGATATATTTATATATGTGTACACTATATATTAACAATTATATTTCTTGTTAAGCGTCTGACAAAGCTCATCATTCTTAAGAAAAATAGGAGTAAGTAATATGGAATTATTTGAATAAATATTTAAGTGCTTATCATTTCCATACTTTGAGGTTAATTCCTGTCGATGTCAATATAATATTTTTAATTGTGATTAAAAAAGATTTCTCGATTAAAAAAAAACTAACTAACTAAGTAAACGGGTATTTTTGATTTTCTCTAATATTTCTAATTTTTAAGCATGCGCTTGACGGTGTCTCTTCGCTACCCTCAATTGGGGGTCCAACTGTAATAGCAATTAAGACGCCCGACTACGCACATACCAGCAAGTCTTGTCATTTTGGTGGTCGCATACATTTCTCCGAATCAAACAGTTAAAAAAAATAAAGATTTCCTGCATTTTGTACTTTTACCGTATACCAAAGGTGGTTCTGCTTTTTTAAAAAAAACTATCACTCGCTTCCCATGATTTTGAGTGGTGATTTTAAAGTTAACTTCAGTTTGCCAGAAGCTGAGCCGCTCATCGATTTTCTGAAAGATGAACTCAAGCTCGAAAAGAACACTAAAATCGAAATGTTTCGACACCTAACAGTGGTACTGTTATTGACGCCGTTTTTCACAACGGTTTTTAAATACTTTGAAATCACAAGTATATGTGTCATACTTTAGTTTTCATAAATCTATTGTCTACGCTCTTCCCCAAATTGTACAATAATAAATATTTTAAAAAAAAACTGCATTACTCCTTGTGTGAATTAAATAAAATTTTCATTAAAGATATAATTATTCGATAGAAAACTATTTCCAGTCATAACCGATTCATTTCTTTCAGGATTAAAGTCACTATTGCGTATTTACCATGATAACAAGTCAGATGTTACACATCATATGCGACTACTGTAAGACTCGTTTCTTTTTTTTCTTTTCTTAGGTACTTATCTGTTTATGATTTTTGTATTTTGTCAAGGGTTTTTAAGAGAGCATTCGATTATACGGAAGTAATTTTATCTGCCCAAAGAAGCTGTTTTATAACACTGATGGGAGAGTGAGAAATGTTATACCATACATAACCCTAGATCAGGGGTTTGAAACCTTATAACTGTCTACCAAACCAATATACCAATAGGATTCAGGGGGCCACGCAGCTGAAAATATTTGAAGCAATTCAATATCCGTGACAATGTTTGCAGAGTTAAAAAAAAGTGGTCAAAAATACAGATTTAGTTTTATTTTGCATTAATTATGCATCACTTAAATATATTTATTAACATGGTATATTTAAATATACCACCTATAACAAAGTATAACTATTCCTTCAGTATAATTAAAAAACTAAAATTGTACATACAAATATCTTTAAAAGATGCTCAGGAATATTTTTTAAAATCCTTTATTATACTATTCCTTTTTATTATCTTTAAGAATCAATATAGCTTCTAAAATATTTATTAAAATAAAAAATGAACAACATAAATATAAGTATTCCAGTAAAATAGTTAAAATAATTTAAATTTTAACGCCAATTATGTCCCTGAAAATCTTTATTTAATATCGAATATCTAGGATACAATTAGTGACTTTGAATTCGACACATGATTCTGAATGTTCAATTGCTAAACAAATTCTTTTTGTGGACTTAAAATATATTTAAAATGAAAAAAAAATTTGTTTACATATATATGTAGAACCAAAAGGGACAAAACAGAGCAGGTGTAATTTTCTTCAAACGTTCAATTTGCTCCAGCAATGACATACACTAATTTAAAATAGCTGTCGATTTTTCAGTAGAGTTACCTTCTAGATTTTTTCATAATTCCATAAATTTCGCTTTTAATAATTCGCAACATTTTTTCACGGCGCCACAACAGGTGATATTTCATTTTAGAAGCATTACACAATCATTTAGATTTGAATCGGACATTTAACGCTAAGAATGAGTCCCATTTAAACAGAGGATATTACTTTTTTGCATAAACCTTACTACCTGCACATACGAAGATTCAGCAGAATCGTTTTATGACAAAAAATTGAAAGTAAAAAATAGCTTTTGTACAAAATGATTTAACTTATTTCATATTTTTGTAGAATGCTACTAAGAATTACTCCGCATACGACAGGTTGCCCAACCCCTGTGTTATAGCGTATATTACATTACATAAGTGCTTCTCAAACTTTAAATATCTGCGACACAATATTCAACCATAATTTTCATCTCTCCCTTTCCCTCCGTACAAATAGCAATGTATTAAATTCAATAATGCTATACTTTGACACTAAAGCTACAACAGGACCTCTTCTTCAGTGTCACCGGCGTATATAAACGTTTTGCTCAGCCAAAGCGTTAATTGCCACAGACGTATACATACGTCTTTCCAAAGTACGATCTTTTCTGTGCACTGCTATCCATAAAATTACTCCTATGTCCTTAGAACGCAATAAAAGAACCTTGACAGTGTTTGCGAAGGATGTACTTATTTCAGAGGATTTCCTTATTTGTTCAATTTCTCCCCCCTTCCCCCCAATACAACACATACGCTAGCCTGCGTGGGGAACGGTGGCATTGTGGAGTGAATCGTGTAACTTTTAACACAAGCAGTTAAAGAATTATAAATAAACAGAGCAAATTATTAAGATAAGTGTTAATTTTTGTGACTAATTTTATATATTAGTCACAAAACTTACCATGGGGTCACCAGTGCTTAATAAAATTGTTCTTAACTTAATTTTACAAATTAATTAAAAAATACGTCATGCAGTGCTGATACATTTATAAGTGTGTGTATATCAGTGTAAGTGTGTATTTTATTTTTATTATGTCAGTATGTTTTTTTTGTTTACTTTCAGTAAAATAATTTTTTAATAATTCTTTTGTTTTCAACTTTTCAATATGCTCACGCCCTCCTCGTTGAATTACTACACCCCTCCCTCCCTTCGTTTTGGGGCGTGCCCCACAGTTTGAGAAACGCTGACTTATGCATTTTAAAAATATTTTGAAACTACCAAACTCAAAACATTTATAAAAATTAAACAACCAAAATGCTGGGTATATAAACTACACCTAAATACATACAGCTTTTATGAATTATTTTGTTATAACAAACCAGAAAAAGTAACATACTAAAAAGGCAAATCCATCATCATAATAATCCCCAACAATTGTCATTTATTCTCATACAAATGTTCCGTTTCTGACCCACCCCAAAAGCATTACTGTTCTTTTCCATGCTTTTCTGCTTAAAAAGTGTTCCGTCTTCCCTTATTAGCTTAGTTTTTCCCCTAAGAAGTTCTTTTCTTTTCTTATATCAAAGGAAGTATTTCGTCCTTGACTAATTCCTCTCATCATGAGGGTTGGAGAGGACTCTAGGGACTCTAGTCTCTCCTAGGACCCAATTAGTGGTTGTTGTCGGAATGTCGCAAGTACTAGAGGAAAGAAACGCAATACGACCGAGATTTCACACGCGTGGTTTCAGGTTTCGAATGTAATTGAAAATGTACTACAGTTTAAATGTACTAGAGTAATAAAATTTGGTTTTTTATGGTTAATTTGAAGTTCAAAAGGGCATAAATGTAAGCTGGGGAAAGTAAACATGCAAAGAATAAAAGTTAAGAGATAGTATTAATTTATCGAAATAGAAACTGTATTGTTTTGGATATAAAATTGTGCTTTCAAGTTTAAATTTATAAGACAAATTTTAGAAATAATAAAAAAAAGTGAGTTATACTCTGAAAAAAAAAATCATTTAATATTTTTAAGGGATTGGTTAAGTGAAACTTTATGGCTCAAGTGTAGTAAAGGGAGGGGGTGGGGGGCTTCGGATTCGGCGATTTTTCTTTGGACTTGGCGATTTTTATATAGATATCATGGTGAGATAACGAATTTATTCTAGCTTCCGGATACCTATCGCTAAATGAAGTAACTTTTCGATCGAATTTGGTCGTCAAAAGAAATTGACATCGCCAATGCTAATGCCATCGCCCCCTAAACTACACTTTAACCAATTTATTGAAGTCACACTGTAAAGCAACACGAGGGCTATTGACGACGGACCTCGTAATTTTGGACCACGGTCAGTTGATGAGAACGGCACCTGACAGAGCACCCCACCCTTCTACCTTTCACACCATGCGAACGTGAGGATTTTGAACCACGATTGACTACACAGTAGGTTTTCAGCGGTACTAGGACTCGAACTCATGACACGTCGGCTTCGAGTCCGTGACCATGACCTCTAGGCTACCACGGTCCTATTTGTCGAGGAAATTCCTGTGTTTTGTATACATTAATGGTTTTTTTACCTCTGTTTTATTACTCGTCAGTGCAAATTTTATGTACAATGATGATGCGATTTCAGCAGTTTACGTTCTCTTGTACCTCCCAATATTTTCTGAAGGTATACATCGATTAAATAAAAATTTAAAATAATCGGAGGTAATATTTATTTATTATTTAAAAATTTCAATAGTTTTTATAAAATAAATAAGAACATTGTAATATCGAACTAAATCCATTAGGCGTCATTGTCAAATAACTCCAGTCACGTGTTTTCTGCCAATCAATCAATAGCGTGACGTCATAAGCATCTGATGAATGTAATCTCATGTGTCAATTTAATTAGTACATGCACTTCGCAGTTGCTAACTTTTGCTTTTTCTGGAAACTTTCCTTTGGGAGAAGTTCGTATTTGTCAAAAATAATCCCGCGAATAGGTAACAAAATGAACTTGATTTAAAAATACACGTGTAATGAGAAATTTTTTTTTAATTTTGAAAAATGTAAACGTTTAGATTTTTATTCAGTACCAAACGATTTTAGAGGGAAAAAAACACAAATGTACTGTTACCATAGCAACAGAGTTAACTGATGTTACTCTTGATAGACATAACAAATTAAATAACATTTTCTTTTTAAAATTTTCGTTTCACGCAGACAAAACAATTAAAAAAACTAAAAGGAATTAATAATAAGTTAGACCTCAGTTTATAAAAAAACACACACACTCATACACAAAATGAAGTTGGAGATTAAGGAAAAAATTGTAGATTTATTAATATAAATAACTTTGTTTTAAATTTAGTTTTCATTGTTTATCTTTACAAGATAAACAATAAAAACTTAATTAATGAAAGACAAACTGTTGCCAAAAGCTAAATATAAATTAATTTACAAGATAACTAAAAAATATTTTAGAGAAATATCAAATAATACTATTTATTCAATATACAACACTTTAACATGTATTTTAATTAGGATTCGAAGTAAGTGTTTTTAAAATGATTTTTTAAACATTTTTTTATATTTTATACAAATTGCTTTAGGAATCGATAAAGTTTAAAATTGAGTGCATGGGATTTCAAAATTCATAAAACTTTTACATCTGTGAAAACTCTTATACATAAAATGGAACATTTTATTCTAAAAAAATGTCTTCTTCTGCATCTAGAATTACTCAGTTGTAATAAAAAGTAAAACATCTCGCATCATTTGAATATATTTCTGAAAAAATCATACGATACTTTGTAAATAGGTGGAGGTATTCATACATACATTCTTCTCAATAATATTCGTTTCACTTTCAAAAGTTTCGTAAAATATTGTAGAAGTTTTCGAATTTGCCGTGGATATCGTTGGATCGGTATTAAAATAATTCTTTGATAATTTTAAGAATGAAACATGTAATTTTTTCGAAGATATTACAGCTGAATTTTAAAAGTTAAATATTAAGAACACTATAATAGCTCATTAAAAGACGAAGGAAAAAAGTATCCCTGATCACCATTTTTTCTGTAGAGTCGTGTAGAGGAAAAGAGACATTTTAAAACTGTCGAAGTTTAAAGGCCTCTCCGGCGTGGAATGGAATTTTGAAGAGTTAAATAGAAGCAATATATATGCTGTCCTCATCACACATTTGATTTTGGTTTAAAATTACAAGACCCGTCGACAAAAATTAAGAGGAGTGGTGGCGTCATTTTAATAGATGTATTATTTGAGCTTTTTGTTCTGTTTTTTTTTATTGTAGTACTTTGCTTCTTTTTGTCTGGTTATATTCTAATTGTGCATTTATATTGTAAATTTTCATTATTCATGATGTATTTACAAGCAGATCTGAAAGTATTGTTTTCTTTCTTTTACCCTGCATGCTTTATTTTTTAAACTCTGAATAGTTTTCATTCTATTGTACTGTTTTGAAATTGTGTAATTCTGGTCTTAACAAGTCTCATTAATACTTAACTGTTTATTAAAACTGTATGTTTGAACTTATGAAAATAACTGTAAGTTATATAAATAAACCTTTGTGTTCTTTTTTCTCTGTAAAAAATGTAGCTATATTATAGCCACCTGTATGTTCTGAAGTCCATTAAAATTCTTGCGAAGTTTGCTGTAACGTAAACGCCCCAACGCATATTAGTGTTATCCAAAATGGCAGCTATATTGAAACGCTTAAAGAGAAAGAAAGAGAAATATATTGGTACATATATAGTTCAACAATTACTAAGTCTTTTCGGCAACATTACTTAAAAACAGCAATATACAAATATCTGTAAATACTGACAAATAAAAATATGTATAGATCAAAAAAAATACGGAATTAATACTTTATATATGTGTGTGCCACTGATTTATACATATTATCATTGATAAAACAGAGATATTTTGCGCAGTTTTTTTAACAATACATTTTCTTTTACTCCCAGAACTAAATAACAATAATAATAAAAATCCTTTTTCTGTTACTCGATCTCACTTCAGCTATTTATAAGACCGGAGACAAAAACAGAAATTCGCTAAAAAACATTTCTTAAAAATAATTACAAGCGATTTCCACTCTTAAAACACGATCGACTCTTTCTTTCTTAATATTCCCTACCCTTTTTGACTTCACAGGATAAAAAAAAACAAATTAACACTCAAACAATGGAACAAAAAACAGCTGAAACTGAAATCACCCAGCCCTAACAATACGCTACGGCAGATTCTAGAAATGAATAATGATTATAAGTTCAATAATTTTTTTTACTTCAATGTTTATTTTCTCCAAAGCTGCACTCACCACGAAAGGACAATAATCCCGTCCCGTATCCTTTAACAAAGAATGCTTCGAATTGTTTTTAGAAGGAGGCATTCTTTAAGATGTTAAAAAAAAACCGAATCTGTCGCTAGAGGAAGTATGGGGGGAGGGGTATGTTGGAAAGAGGGTATAGTAAGGTTTGATTATGTGCTGAGCCTCCATTAGCGCCGCATTTTCGGAAACGGTGTCTAATGGAACTTAATAAGGGTGCGCTGTATCTTTAACTGGCGTCTGGTGTGAAATAGGGATCGTTCAAATAGTTCGAATTATACTGTTTTATGCCTTGTGGCTTCAATGCTTTATCT
>BMAO01030522.1:0-13416 GCA_019973975.1 Trichonephila clavata
TAATTTTAACTTATCTCTAGTATTCATTATTTCCATATTTCAATAATTTTCTTAAAATGGGCATTGGTAGAATTCTTTACAGTCATCTTAAAAACCTGAAAGGAGATTAGAGTCCGACAGGACTAGGTGCTCCAATCACAGTCGCCAACGATATATTAACCAAGACCTATACAGAACTTTTTCTAGCCAGATACGGGTCTGAGGGTTCCCAGAAACCCATGTACCCGAAATTATATCCGTAGATCCATAAACAATGTTTACGTATCCACATCTTAAATTAAATTATGCATACTCTACGACAAAGTGGATTTTGCCTTAAGCTTCCCTTACACTACATTAAAATATTAATTTCATACACTTAACAGCATCAAATGCTCTACTGCAATGGTGGCCAACCTTTTTGGGACGTGTTCCACAATCTGATGAAATAAAATTACGCATGCCACTTCCAAATTTTCCACCCAACTAAAACATATACAAAAGTGAAAAAATGTTATTTATAGGCTTATTATGGGTTATTTACACCAAAAAAATATTTTTAAATGCAAGTTCTCTATAGTGAAAATGTAAAAAAATAGTATAAAAAATAAAACAAAAGTAGAAATCTATATTTTATTCTTGTTGAATATTTACAGGATCGATGAGTTAGCTTAAATACAAAATAAAAATAAAGCAACTTGAAACATTTAGTTTTGAATGATTATCAAGCAATCAGTACCTTCTTACCGTGGCTTTGGAATTAGTAGAGTTTTACTAAGTTATTTATATTTGGATTAGTTCTTGAAGATGCTAACAAAATTAGGTGTTTGGGGTGCATATCAGTTACTTTTGAGTGATATTTTGATTTAATTATGTTCATATAGCAGAAGACATTTCTTCACAAACATATGTTGATCCAAATTTACAACAATATCTGACCTCCAAATCATGTAAATGTGGAAAATTGCTTGGTGTCACAAATTTCCGAAATTCGGTGCAATTCGGATAATTTGCGGTTAAATAATTTCCTTATATTTTATTTTCAGAGTAATATGATGCTGTAGGTCAATAATTTAAATTTGGACCTTAGGTGGGTAACAATTAATGTCTTAAAGAGAAATCGAAAAAGGATTTGTAAAGAGCTCAGTAATTTTTTATCATCTTTAAAATCCTCAAACCTTGCACTGAAAGAATCCTGCAAAATAGATATCAAATTTTTAAATGTATCTTAGTTCAGAAAACTATTAACTTATGCAGGTAATTTCTGCATGAATGGGAAATGAGTTAATTTTTTTTCTCCAAAATCCAGACAAAAAAACAAAAACTTTGTTCACAAAAAAAGATACACTGCTGCCCACCGTAAATGCAACACCAAGAAAGACAAGAGATAGCACAACAAAATTAATTTTGTAGATAACATGTTGACCAAGTATCAAATGATTATATTTTATAGACTTCTGTGAAGTGTGGTTCCTGCCAGAAGCAGTAGCCAGAGTAGTCGCCATTGTTGGAGATCACCGCTGCCACAAGCCTCGGCATTGGTTCAAAGATACCTTGGATGTGTTCTTGGGGTACAGCAGACCAAGCAGCTTCCACACGTTGCCAAAGTTGATCTGGTGTGGCAGCTGGGGGTGTAATCTGGATCAATCGTTCAGAAACCATAGACCACATGTTTTCTATCGGCGAAATATCCGGAGAGTGAGCCGGCCAGGGAAGCAATTCAATCTGGGGATTGAAGAAGAATCTTTGGACAATGCGTGTCACGTGTGGTCGCGCATTATTCACTTGAAATATGGCTTTGGCCAAGCCCTGAAGGTAAGGAAGGACAACTGGCTCCAACAATTCGGAGATGTAGCGCTGGCTGTTTAAGGTACCGGCAATGCGTGCTAGAGGAGTCCGAGAGTGATATCCAATACCGCTCCATACCATAATACCCTGTGCAGGACCAGTGTGGCGGTGCATAAATCAGCTGTTCAGCATCCTCTCTCCACGGTGTCTCCAGACTCGAATCCGACCATCGTGGTGTTGCAGACAGATGCGTGACTCGTCAGTAAAGACAACTTCATTCCATTCTGCCGCACACATCCTTCTTCCATCGCACCATTAGTGGCGGAGACGTCTGTGGTTCTGCATCCAGGGTAGACGAAGCAATGGATGTCTTGCGGACAGTCCACTCTTCTGTAAACGACGTCGAATGGTACGCGCAGACACTGAATGATGCGTTACAGACTCAATGTGCCTTGCTATGATTCGTGATGTGACTGAGCGATCCTTCACTGCCATGCGCACAATTTCCCTGTCCTCACGGGAAGTGGTGCGTTTAGGTGGATGCGATTGACTACGTCGGTCCGTCGTAATCTCTTGCATCCAACGGCCACATATCCGCATTAGAGTTGTTTGGTTTCGTCGAACACGACTACCGATTTCCCTGAAAGATACTTCACAATCTCGATAGGCCATTATCCTTCCTCTGTCGAACTCGGATACTTGATCAAAAGCTGATCGCTGTTCTCTACGAGACATAACTGATCGTTTTTTGAAAAAACCGCAAGAAAAACACAATTGCCGAATTTGAAATCGTCGAAATCTCCAAGCCTTAAATAGCTCTTTGAGGTCGCGCCACAGGGGTGCGTGATGTGTGTCTGAGCTGAAATTCTAATCATTTGCATATTTCACTTCCGCTTATGCATGTTGTAAATTTCATGTTATTTGCGTGCTTCCTTCAGGGTGTTGCATTTACGGTGGCCAGTAGTGTAGATGATCAAGTAGGGTAGGAAAAGTACAATTTCCCCTGTAATCTTAAATTTAAATTGTTTAAATACTCCATTAAATTGGTAAGAAAAGCTAAATCCCACAGCCAATTTTCACTCCTGAGGAGTAAGCCTTCAATGGGCAGTTCATCGTTTTCTTCCAGATATTCTAAGACACATTCCCTCAAACTCCAAAATCTCACAAGTGAACTTCCTTTGGAAAGTCAGCGTACACTACAATGAAAGAGTAACTCTCCTTTTTCTTCCATTTCTTTGGGTAAAAGCGTATGAAATCTTCGTTGATTCACAGCACGAGCACGATTTTGTTGATGCAGCGCGCCACGGGGTCAACAACGAAAGACAAGTTTAAGTCCTTGGCTAAAAGAACTTCTTGGTGAATAATACAATGATACTAGAAAACTTTTCTTCCCAAAATTTTTTCAAGAAAGGCAACAAAACCTTTTATTCTGTCAACCATGCAACGTGCTCCATCTGTGCAAACACTGTCTAATTTTGACTGTTCTACTTTGTTAACTTCAGTTACATTTTTAAGTTCCTTAAAATTTTCTTCACCTGTAGTTAAAACTAGTTGGCGCAAATCAGTAAGTTCTTCCACAGTATCAAAATTATTGTTCGCGTAACGCACAAAGATGCTTAACTGCGCATTATCTGTGGTATCACAGCTTTCATCCAAAGTTAATGAAAAGTATTTGCAATTTTGAAGTCCACAGACAATTTGCGTTCGAACATCCTGGCGCATGTCATCTGTACGACACACACGCATGACGATTTTTCTAGACAAAGAGCTATTTTATCAATCATATTTTTGACAATTACATTACCGACATTTTGGACGAAAATTAAATGGCTACTTTTTATTATCTCCTCTCCGTCAGAGAGTATGTTTTTTTCTTGCCTGCTAACAACAAAGAAAGTCCATAAGAAACCTTCACCATTTCTCTTCTGGAACAAAAATTGTTAGCCGGCTAAGAATTTATTTATTTTTATTGATAAATTCCGTTCGCAAATTTGAATAGACAGAATATTTGCTTTTGAAATCACTATGCAGGTGTTTGAAATGACGGTCCAAGTTAAATATTTTTGGCACTGCTATACAAATTCCACATATCAAACAAACAGGCTTGGAAACATTTTGATGTGTAACCAAGTATTGTTCTTCCCAGACAATTTTAAAATCACGTGCTGCAATATCCTCTTCATAATTTCTTTTCAATGTCGAAGGTTTTCTCACAAACATATTGAAAATAAAAAAAAATTTAACTACGCACAACTCTAAAATCTAAAAGCAATTTTAGAAAAAGAAAAAAGCTTAACGTGTGTCTTACTAAACAGAGTTTAAAATCAATTGAGTCTGACATATAAAAACAATTTGCCGATGTTAAGCTGCAAATTTTCTAGGCTTCGAATCCAGAGTTCTGATTAGTCATAAATGCAAGTTCTCTCTCCCTCAGCTTTATAACGCGGCTTCCTTGCGCAGATAGAATTACTTCTACCGTATCAAGAACTGCTCTCCTAATATATTGCTGAATTACTTCTTGACATTAAGGTAATCATAAATAGCCAAAACCTTCAGAAAAACCTTTTTATCTGACATCACGCTGACAGCCAAAAGCTAAACTTCAGCACTGCAAGGGGAAGCTGGAATTCGAGAGGAAATCCCAAATATTAAAAAACTACCGTCTCCTCGAGACGGGATGATTTTTCGGGCAGATTCGACTGATCCGTCCGAGAGAGAGAGGGGGAGAATTTGTTTTTAGTCTCATGCTACTCAACATTTTTCTCGGTACATTACAATGCTGTAGAAATGTAAGTTTTGGAGTATCATCACGTTCATGGCGCTATACTGAAAAAAGAAAAAATCTTACTTAGCGCCTTTAAAATCTGACACTGAAAATTCTTGTTTTTTACACATTCTCTTCGTGATAATTTTTTATTGTAATTCAATGAATTCAGTAATATTTTCAAACATTTTTTAAATTTTTCAATAAGTCTTCGAGTGCCACAGTTAAGACTCCACCGTGCCGTGGGTTACGACTCTACCGCATTCGAATCAGGGTCATGTCAACTGTCACTGCTCTTCTGCATATAATTGATGGTCTCTTCAGGGATGGTTTCCCTTCCTTCCCCGTTTTGCAGGGCCGCCGTGTGTGTAGCTTTGTTTTTCTCCATTCTCCCTTCTGCAGTGGGGTTGCTGATTTTTTGTATTTTCTTCACGGTTTGCCTTTTTTTCTCACACTGTGTATAAGCGCTTCGCGCTGGCACTCGATAATTCTAATTTCCGTTCTGTTCCGTAAAAATATTATTCAAAGACTGTTTCAAAATTTCTTATGCAAAATAAGCCCAAAATCGACATTAAAAATTTCTTTTTATGTATTCTCTTTAAAAAAAAAAATTATATTTCGGGCTATATTATGCTACAGAAAAATCGAACTTCTCTCTCTCTCCACCAGTTGCTTCTAAATTACTTTGTGTTGTGCTAACTCTGTGACGCAGCCAGAAGTAAGAAGATCTAATAGACAACAGAAATTTGAATGATATTCGCTCCGTTTTGGCGCATTCTGAAGTGTCTTAAAACCCGGTTATTGAAGACTTTCCACAAAAATTACGAAATTCCAGAAGTAGTAATGGGAGAAAGAATATACATTTTCTTAAAGAATTTAGAAACAACTGCAATATACATCCAAGAGCACATACACACAATAATTAATTTTTTGTTCGGAAAATTCACTTTGTAGTTGTCTTTTGTAAAGACAGATGGCGCTCTCTGGGCGCATAAGAAATAAATACATCAAGAGCAAGCAGAAAATGTTCATTTATACATGTTTAACTAGATTTTGATTATAGATTTTATTCAGCTTTTTGCATTTTTTAAAGTATAAATGTGTTAAGCATTATTGTTTTTGATGATTTTCTTTCAAGAATTATAGAATATTTTTTACCAAATTTCAGTTAGTTACTTCTTACTGGAGTTTGAAAAAGTAAATGTCTTCGAAATTTATTGCTCTAACTTGGTTATTCATTTGAACAATATAACAATTTTCTCCCAAATTTTGAAAAATAATACTTTTTGAAGAATAAATTTTCTTTCATATTAGGTCAAAAAATATTTATCAAAACTGATTCTTTCAAAATAATTAAGAATGCACATACATTGACACACAGAATTTATTCCGATTTTCTACTCTTTGAAAAATTTAAAAAACGGGGGGAAATGTTATCTGAAATACGTAAATTGCATATAGTAATACATCGCCATTAGAATCTTGCAACAGCACCTGTGCCAGCTGTTCTCTAAATATATCTCTGTTATTTTACAACTAAGCAACATTAATATTCTCAGCAATTTTTTTCTCTCGCATAAAGCAGAGTAAATGTGTTGGAATTGTTGTCGAGTATGGAGTCAACACAAGCATTTTTAAGCAATAATTTTTTTTTATAAATTAATAATTTTTCTTATAGTGAAAATAGGAACGATCAAACTATAATTTATAAGCACAAACTGCAATATTTAAAAAGAAGAGATATCGGTTAGCGTATAATTAACATTTTTATTTAATATATCTAATTACCCGCTTTTAGGAACTTAGCAACCTAGAGCAATGTTCACCAACCCTTTTATTATCAGTCAATCATTGATAGTTTTACAGCGGCCCCTTGCGTTGCGTGTCCATTGATTGTTTATATTTTATAAATTGGTTTGATTCATTAAGTTTAATTTTTAATGTATTGAGGCATGCCTTCAGAATAAAATACAGTTTCAGCAAAAACGAATATAAAGGGCATTAACATGGAATATAAATTGATTTCCATAAAAAGTCACATACACTCCAAAGAAGTACGCCATAGTAACTAAAATCAGAATAGTTTAATGTCCATTGTACAAACTGGTACCACAGAATCATGGAACACTGACATAAAGTAACAATGTTTGATAAAATGCTAATTTTTTTCTCTTTTTTGATATATAAAGGAAAAATGAAAATTAAACCAAAGATAATTAAAAAATAATTAATAAGAAATTTTATCCGGGTTTTTTTCTTTTTTCATTTTATGTTAAATGAAATGAAGTACCAAAAAAGAACAACTGAAAGTTCTCAGAAATTTTAAAATTCCTCACTTCCGAAATAGAAAAGTATTTTAATATCAATACTGGGTGAGATACGGCTTAAAAATTCGTTTTAATTATTAAAAGATTTGATTAATTAAAAAATAATGGAAGTTTGAATTTCTGCCTTTGGTTAATATGAAAACCTTTTAGCTTCAATAAAAAAATCAAATTAAAATTTTTCTAATTGATTTCACCATTATGGAGACTGCTAAAACCGCTGGCGTCGCGTCAATGCTATTCTGGAGTCAAAAGCTTTCCCAACAATATTTCCTGGTTCCCGCCAGGAGTCGCTAGCTGACGACCAAGCTTGCATCACTTTGAAAACCCGCTGGAAATAAAACTGAGGTAAATTTTCAGCGACTCCTATATTGCTTTAAATTTAATAAAAACTTGAATTCGCTTTCTGGTATGCTAATTGCCCAATTAGCACTCCATAAATTGTAAATATAATTAGGAGCAAAAGCCAAGTTCTCTTTTCAAAGATATGGCATATGGCAACTAGTTAATTATATAAGTCCTTCCCCCCCCCTTTCCCTCCAGTAAAGATTGTCTCTGCTTATGTCAGTTTATGAAAGGAAATTAAGTCTTTTCTCTGACTCCGATTAAATGAAAAATTTTTAATGAGACCAAAACTTAATTATTGCTGGGGACATTAATGCTTTGTAGAAATGAATATTGGAACAGTCCCCTTTATAAAGAAGTGCACGACATAAAATAATTTATACTGAATCTTCATGATTTTACCGGAATGAGATTTGACTTCTAGACGTAATTCAACAGAAAAACAAATCTGTGACAAGGAATCGAGCAATGAAAACAAAAAAGAAATGAATAGATGCATGTTATATGAAATGTACCACTAATTTAACTGTAACACTCTGAATATATATATATATACAATTTAATTGAATTTTGTTCATAGTAAATCTGTTTTTTGTTTCTTTAGGTAAACGTCGACCGCTCCTAAGCAGCGGCAGACGGAGTATTACAAAGTTACATTATTACCAGAAAATTTTCATTGCAAACACAGAACCATTGACATTTTTAATGACTCATTATGTATATTTTTTTCTCACACAAAAGTAATTTCTTAATTTTCCATCATTTAATTTTTCTCTCAAATTTTCAAGCCACCATGATTACAAATGCAGCAAAGGGCTAATGTTCTGACTCAAATCGCTTCTTTGGTTTTCAAATACATTTTTTTTCACATTCACAAGACAGAGGTGATAATGAGGCTATTTATATGAAGAAGTTTGACAGAATAGTTGTAATACGTACATATTTGAGAAGAAATACACTTAAAATACTTTTTTTTTTTATTTCGTAAACATTTGTAATTTTCACAACGTAACGGACAAATTCCACGATTTCAGAAGCAAAACTAAAACTCTACTACTTAGTTGCTAATTTCAAGTAAGAAAACGATACAATGCAGATAATAAATGTAATAGATAAAAGGAACAAATAAGGCCGGACATGTAATGCGCGATTTCTCGTTGGAGGCACCTATTCCTATTTTTTAGTGTTGGAATTCAAATTCTCTGTTTTGGGGTTGCTATATTTGGCTCTTTATGAATTATCAGCTACTTTCAAACAAATTACAATAAAAAAGTGTAATACGTTGTATTTTTTGGATATGCTTTGCTGAGTGTGTGAATCTACTAATCTATTATAAATATTGAGTGTTTCTTGATGAAACTACTACTAAAAGACTTCAATGTTTTTTCAATTTTTGTTTGAGTTTTAAGATATAAATATACATATTTTCATTATTTATTTGTTGTATATAAGTTCATTAAAAATGTGGTATGTTTACAAAATAAAAATTAAGATTAAAATTTTAAAAATATTAAATTAAACTGGAAAAACAAATGTAGAACTGCAACTATATTGTAAACTAAAAATAGAAAAGTAAAATATTTTAGTTTATTGATATATTTTCGATTATTTGCAATTTTTGGTAAAATTTTATTAATCCTTAGAACATTTGAGTGAGGTTTAGCAAGTTTTTTTTAAAGACATTTAGGAATGGGGTCGATTCATCACTAGAGGGCGCTGATCATCACGTGATTAACAACGTGCTATCATGTAAACAAATAACAGCTAATGGTATGACACTTGTGATTGCGCGCTAACTCTGGAATTTGCAACCATTATTATTTTATATTCTTTAAATTCTTTTTAGTACATTAAATGGTTTTAATATAATTTTTACTATTTTAGTTTTTGTATTGTGACTAAATATATATATAGTTTTAGAATTTATAGTATTATATTTAAGTTTTGTTATGAACACAATTAATTCTTAAGTTCTGTGGGCTGCATCTACCAGATGCTGGGCGTTGGTGGAAAGTGATTCATTCATCAGCCAGCAAACTAAAGAAACTAACTTTATTAAGAACTGCCGAGCGAGCAAGTACACGTGATTGCTTCACCTGTTTTATATACAGAGCATAGTGACGTCACAGAACCACTTCACAGTTACAAAAACATGGCGCCATGCAGCCACTCATTAACACAAATCATTTTTATTCAGAACAAGTTTAGTTTATACTTCTATCCTTTGACTTCGAATTTTTGTATATTTTTAGGTTTAGTAATTATTTTTTATTAGTGCCAGCCACATTGTGATTAAAAAATTATGCAACGCTCTATTGAACAAATTGCTTCTGAAAATATGAGAAATATACTAATATCAAAATTCATGATGTAAGCGAATTTTTCTCGAAAAATTCGTGCAGACTGTAAATAGGGAGTGGCTCGCCGAAACAAAAATTTGTTTAGACTACGGAAAAGTCAGCAAGAGCGATTAGTTAATACTTCGGCTGCTGAATAGGACAAGAGACTGCAAATCAACTTATTATGATGATTGGATAATAGAGATTCCACGTAAATGTATAACCGTTACCTGAATACATTACTTATGTGTATTTCTAGACACTGTTAGTTGTGTCTGAGTGCTGTGAAGAACTTCTGGGATTTATTAAGGGAATTCTAGTTCTGTGGCATTTCTCAGGATTGTTTTAAAAGGATAAGTTTTCATTGCTCCTGAAGAATTGACTTGCTCTTTGAAATCCTGGAACCCCGACCTTAACAATATTATTTTTACATTCTAAAATGTGTCATGTTTCAGCGCAGTTGGATACATTCATCCATTCTTTGTAAGCAAAGGTATTTATTTCTTACCAAATTTGTGACATTGGTTATATTTTTTTTTAAATAGAAACTTCTTGTAATTACGAAAAAGCCTGTGAATTTAACTTATTTTCTAATATTCATATAAAGTTTCCTTTTTGCTATTCTTGAAAATCCATTTCAGTATTATTGTTTGGACATCAAAGTTTTTAATGTTAATCATTCTTTTATTTTTTAAAATTGTAAGGAAATATTTGTTTGGTTTACATCAATTAGACAATTTAAATGCAATTCAATAACTCATAAGAAATAATTTGTAATAAAGAATAATCCAATAACATTTAATCATTATTTCTAAAAATTATGTATTAACATGATTTTTTTCGTTAACTTAATAGTGAAAGAGTATTTTCTTTTTTAAACTTTGAAGACTGTCTAGAGAAATTTCTAAAAAAAATTTCAAATCTTTGTAAATGATAATTACTAAGTAAAGTCAGACAATCAAAGCTGGCAAATGTGTTATTTCATTGCAGATTCATCAAATATTTCGCAAGATTTTACTATGTCTTGGGAATTTTTATAGAACAGTTGTTTAAAAAATTAGTGTACAATAACAATGTTTCAATTTTATATATCCATATTAATGCAAATAAAGATTGAAACTGACAAAAACAAATCTTTTTTGAATACATCTTAGAAAAAATACTCTTCATGAGTACATAATGAAGCAATGTCACTGATAGTGTTTCAAAAGAATATGAAAAATGCATTTTTTAAATTGCAATGAATTTCTTAGTTAAAAAAATAAAACTTTCACATGTATAAAATCATGTAATATTAAAATTAAATGTTGATAAATGGTGCATGTTAAATAATTTTAATTACTAATTTAAACTAGCTAAAAAAAATTTTGTATGTTCCAAAATGTAAAAATTTTAATGAAAATAATTTAGCATGTTTCAAATAATTTCTAAAATTAATCCTATATTTTAGTATGATTTGTATTTTTTTCCAAGGAGACAATGATTTATATAAAAAAAAATTCAAATATTTGTAGGTAATAATTATTAAGACTATCAAAGTGCTAAATGTTATTATTTTATAACATATTTAAAGGCTTCACAATGTATTGGTACAAATCATACTATGTTAAGGTCACACAATGCCCTAAACATTTCAAAAACAATTTTTTGACATTTTCTTGTGACCCATATAATTGAGAAGCTTGCCACCAAATTTCAGATCTGATAATAAATTAGTTTTAAAGATATTTGAAGAGCTTAGGTTTTGCTTTAATTTTAAAGCAGTTTTTCACTCTTAAATTGAATTAAAAATATTTTTTATGAGCCCAATCAACTCTTGTAGTGTGAAATGGTTAACTATTTCAGTTCTCATTACCAAAAGCATTTCTGCTTGATTATATTTTGAGTTCTCAATGTTATTTAATTAAGATTGTTTTCAAAGCTAATTTTTGTTTTAAAAATAGTCTACATAACTTGGAAGCTTTATCATTAATTTTTTTCTTGTTGGTCCAAACATTCTCAGGTTGCTGTGAGAAACAATATTTCGAAGAAATGGAACACTACTGAAAATGATGTATCTAAATATCGCCCTCAGCTAATACTGCAATTAGATTTTTGAATTCAAGTATTGCAGATAAAACTGAATATTCTCATAATGTACCTAACTACATGATAATATATTGTAGTACTATATTTTAGTACTTAAAAGTTGTGCAATAAAACTCAAACTTGCTAAACTGTGCCCCAATATAAAACTGAAAAAAGTTTTTTTTTACAAACCTGGTGATTTTTATAGCTAAAGTTAGTATTATTTTATATATAAATACTTTGTGTTTCAAACAGTGCTAGTTTAAGCTCATTTCGAGCACTGGGTACAGAAGATCTACAATTTTTAATAACAAAAATTCAATACTTTTTTAAACTTGTCTTTGTGCAAAGGGCCTATAACATGTTGATCTACTTTTTAAAAAAATATTATACAATATTAAGGGAATGTTTCACCAGAAAAGGTGCAATGATTTTCAGAAATTCAATTTAGTTATCCTCAGTTTTAAATATATTTTTCTTCTTATTGAATTACATATAATTTATAAAAAAGAGTATAATTTATCTATAAACAATAGATGGCTCCAAAATACAAGTTAAACTTGTAAAATAGAAATTAGCATATTGGATTGAGTTAATATGAAAGTTTTTGAATAATAATAAATATTTATCAATGATGAAAATGAATTTTATTTTTACAACACAATGAATTGCAAAAAAGATAGAAAAAATTCAATACAGTATATATAAAAATGAATAGTTGCATAAAATTTCCATTCGCAATTTCTACTGGTTATGTATCTTGACCAGGTATTGTATGTGTAGTGCATGCAAACTAAAAACTTATTTGGAGAAATGTATTGACATTTCATTATTTTGTTATCACTAATATGTATCTAAAGTATCTTTTTATATATACTTATATTTACACTTAAAAAAAATGGAAGATAAAAAAACATCAGACAGAGAGAGGGAAAAAGATACAGAATTCTCACTCTGAAGTTAAAACGTGTGAAAATATATTTTTTTAGATTAAAATCATTATTATACATCAACAAGTTACTAAAGTTTATCATGAATAAATTGAGTTCCATTCTAATCAAAATCACAGTTTCTACTACTTATAAGCAAGATAATTAACTAATTATAGTATTAGTTTACCAGGAAAATCCTAAATTTTAAGAAACTTTTCAGTTTTCCAAATTATACTTGAGCAAAATATTAAATTACTTCAAAGTTTGTCAAAGAAATGCTAAATCAGTACTCATACCATTCCAAAATTTGTAACTTATGTATTAAACTGCCAAATAATTTTGCCAGGCAAAAACACATCACGAACTTTAAAAAATTATATTATTATTATTACTGTGTTCATGATGCCTATGAGCAGGAACAGTTCCAGTTATTAGCTGTATATTGCAACAACATCCCACAGAATCAAATGTCTATAGATAAAGCCTTATTTGGTTTCATGATCCTAATTCTCAATAAATATACAATTGATGCAAGTACTCTTCTTGGGTCAATATTTGTAAGTAACTCAATGCAACAAATTTATTCAGGACTTATAAGCAGTCTAATAATAAATACATGAGTCTTATATTTATGTAAAAATAAATCTAATGATATATAAGCAAATGTAATCGATAATGATAAATCTTCTACAATTGTGCAAATACCTATAAATGCTTATTTGTAATACATAGTAAAATTTTGTACATCTGTTTGATAGGTTTATGCCACAGTCAAACTCTGAAAAACAAATGTTCTGCTAATAGATACCACACAATGCATTACAATTATTATTATTATTATAAAAGAATTATGGATTCAAAAATGACTTTTTTATTTT
>BMAO01030523.1:0-23798 GCA_019973975.1 Trichonephila clavata
GGCAGAATCTTCATGCCCTTAAAATGCTTTGTCCTTAGACTGGTTATTGTTGTTGTAATTTCTCGGCTATAATTAATTCTGGCAGCAAGAATTTTTTTCGGGGTTTGAGCAGAGCTTTTGTTTTGCGACTGCTTTAAAGACCGTAGTAGATGAAGTTACAAGTTCAAGTGTTCTGGCTTCATTGGCAAGGAAATCGGCCATCTCGTTCCCTTCGATGTCAACATGGGCCGGGATCCACTGGAGGGTGCATGATTTGCCCAATACACCAATGAAAAATAAAAGAAAATTGATTTCTTGGGTGAGCCCTATTTTTCCTTTCTTGATGGCCTCAAGAGCAGGTCTACAATCGGAGAGGACAATGATGCCGTCGGAATTAGCGATATCTGCCCATGTAAGGTAAATATCTAGGGCTGTCCTAATTGCTATGAGTTCACACGTGATGTTGGAAGCAATTTGCCCTGCGGAGACCTTGTGCTTTGAAGTTGGGTTCTATAAAAGACACCAGATCCACCCCTGGGTTATGGTATTTACAACTTATAAGTACTCATCTTTTGTTCAGATGGAAAGACTATTAACATCGTTTATTAAAAAGATCTCTGAGACTGTGAATGATTAGGTGCCCCTCAAAACGGTTTTCTCATATTTTCTTCTGGACTTCTGTAACATTTAATGCTAATGTAATTTTTTATTACATGGCATCAAGATTTATAACTTTGTTTCTGCAATCTATTTTTCATGTAGTTTCTTTGGAGATTGTAAACAAATACATTTTTATATGTAACATACAATCCATATAGTATATATTTAGTTTACTTACTATAGTTATTTATATTATATTCATTCATTTGTTTATCGTAGCATAACCACAGTTATTTTTGAATAAATTATTGTTGTAAAGTATACTATCAAAAATGAATTTTTCATTTCGGCAATGCAGGTTGTATTCTGCTTCACTTCGATAAAGAATTCATAATAGCTTAATTCCTTTGAGGCCTACTTTAATTTGTTTTTCGATTTTAATTAACGATTATTTAATTTATTTCCCAGTTGAAGGTTGCTTGATCTATATTTTCCTGACAGCAATGTATGGAATGCTTTGATTTAAAGCTATATTTTTGTTTAAATCAAATTATTTATCTCAAAGACAGCATTCTGAAACTTGTTTCTGCTGTTTTTACTTTCCTCTTACAGACTGCATTTAGATTTCTATTCGTTCATGTCTATTTATTTTCATGGTGTGTTAATTTTTTCTTTAAATTCAAATATGTATTACTGTTAAATAATTCTTTCGTTCGCGAGACCTAATTGTAGTTCACTGAATATTATATAAAAGGCGTTAAAAAATGTTTTACATTTTGAGAAACACTCTTCTGCATCGGATTCGACCCTCATTTGAAAATGTTATACTTGCTAGCTGAAATTTATTTTTAAAAATTTAACCCGTGCCAGAAAAGGCATTCTATTTAGTATATATGTTACCGTTAAGTACATAATTCAGTTATTTCATAGAATAACTAGGTATTTCATGAAATAACTAGACAAATCAGTTAAAGTATATAAAAGATGAAAAATTTCATACTCTACCTAATTATTCTAGGCAATAACTAATGATAGGCCGTTATAGTGAAAAATAAGCAATTGAAAAGTTATTTTATAAATTAATTGATCATAAATAACTGAATTCTCTCGAAAAAATGCATTTTATCTCTATTTCGCATGCTTAACTGATAAATAATAAGGAAAAGCAAAAAATATAATTTAATATCGCTCATATTGCTAACATTAGTTATATAGGAAGGGAAAAAAGAAGAATATGTTGCCCACACACACCAAGAAAAAGTTAAATTTAAATATTATAAAAAAAAATACATGCTGGGAGGAAAAACTGTTGCTTCATAAAAGCATTGTGTAAATTTTTCAAACAAAATTGTAAGAAAACATTAAATTTTATGAAATACTTTTTTTTATTTCGTTTTTCATAATTTATTAGAGCAAGGATTGTTGTGATGACACTTTGAATTGGGGTTCAAAATTGACTCAAAGCAGCTAGAACCAGTTCAAAGAACTTGCGAGTGCCGTATTTTTTACTTTAACTATCAAGTAACCGTTATTCTATAGAATACTTGGTTAAATCGTAGAATTCAATAATTTGATATACTTTAACTGACTTACCTAGTTTTTCATGAAATATCCTTTTACATTAAATAACGGATTTCACACTTTAATGGTAATATATATAACGACGGATAAAAAAATATCCATTACAAAAACATACTTATAAGAAATTACTTACCATATATAATAATAAAAATACTTATAAGAAATTACTTACCATATATATCAGAACGTAAGCCGGTCCGTGCACAAGCCGAGGATGCTTTTTTTCTTTAAATATTTATCTAAAATTTGAAACCTAATTTAGGGAATTCTAATAATTTTTAAATATGTTGCCAAGCAGATAAAAGAGGTGGAACATTTTTTCCAAACAAATCGACGATGACATAAAGTAAAACTCCAGACGCCAATTACACACAACGGCAATATAGTTTTATTTCTGATAACCTTATCTTAAAATAACACAATTTTCCCCATTCAATTGTTATCTTGTACAATAACTGTGTATTAATCTGTACAATACTTTAAGTGAAATTATTTTGGTTTGGAAAAGAAGCGAGAAGAGAAATTCATATAGGTAGACTACAGGCAGTGGTGTACACAAGCTCCATAATTGAGCTATGTGCACGTTACCAACTACATGTGATCATACTTGCTGAAAATTTTAACTATGGCTGTTCGGCTTTTCTCAATAATTCAGAAACAAGTTTGAATTGAATGACAAAGTTTTTCGAACTATTTGAAAACACGGATTCTGATACTGATTTTAAAAGACTTTAGCGATATTTTTTTTGAGGAATACAAGTTTTATTCAAAACACCCAAGATTTAAATCATTAGTGCACGGCTGATGTGAAAATGTTCAAACTTTTTCCTAAACTACTATTTTTCTTTACATAAGCGGGTACTTATATAAACCGATCGTTTAAAAAATTCTCGTATTATACAAGGAAATATGCGATATTAAAATACGGTAATGTCAGGTGGAGATGTGACTAGTGTGACATAATACATTCGTAAATATTGCGTGGCGAATAATTACGCATGAAAGCATTTCAGAAAAGTTAGTTCTTTAAAATGCCTTTTCATATTCTAAGCATTATAAAAAACTTCATATACTCTTTCCTGTATTGTGCTTATTCTGACATTTTCATCATTTAGTGAAACTAAACCCCACACATCAAAAGGTAATATGAATTTTTTTTCTTTTGCATTTAAGTACATTTTAAAAGACACTTTTCTTCCTCTTAACTCTCCAATTGCAGATTTTGTTATTTGAAAAATCATGCAACGTTAGCTGATATTTCAAACCAAAAATTAGTGCTTTGAATAAAATGAAGCATTTGGTGGTAATGTATGCCTTCTTTCCAAAACATCGCTAATTGTGAAACAAATTTTGGATGAAAACAAGAAGTATTTCGTTCTTGCAGAAGCTTTTATTTTCTTACTAGGCGATACCGAAAACTTAAAGAGAAATAAATTGCAAATACTGCGCTAAATTGTTAGCTTACTTTTCTTTCATCTTCTAAGTGATTTTAGCATTTATTATAAGCTATATATGAAAATAATTTTAATAATTAAGGGGTCCCCCCCTTTTCCCTCTAACGGCAGACCTATCCCATTTTACAAATTACACAACTCTGTTCGTACTCATTGCTCAAATTGTAAAACTGGATTTTTTTTGTCATGTGTTTTATATTTCTAAACTTAACTCAGAATATAAACTTATTTTAAAAATACCTTGTCGCCATCTGCTGCAGTTAATCTTAACTACGTCAAAAATTTACTATAGTATCACGAAAACCTTTTTAATAAAGAGAGGGAAAAGGAATGTTTGATCTGTGAAAAGATAACTGACATTTTGATATCTTTCTTTCAATATTTTGCTGGGTATGGTAAGATTATTTAACAAATAATGTAATATATATATATAGCGTGGAAGTTTTTTGAAAATTTCAATTTTGAATGCTTTAACAAAAACATCCTCGGAATTTTTATTTAAAATAACGAAACATCTGAAACCGGTTAATAATAGAAAATAGAAGAGAATAAAATAAACGCAAAAGAAAATTCACGAGTTTTTAAGAATTTGAGAAAGTAAAATTTTATTTATGTATGTTTAGTAATATCTATAAGAGCGAAGATATATTTATTTATTTAAATGAAAGATATGGGTTATAAAGACTCTTTAATGAAATAAAAAGAAAAGAATATAATGCAGCGTTATTGAAAAAAAAGCAATTTATTTTATAAAAGGAATAAATTCTTTTTAAGAAGATACTATTTTACAAGTGCAAAAATTAACGATGCTGATTTTTAACCGATAATGATATCATTATCCTTAAAAATTACCATCGTTAATTTTATACAGGCAAGTTGACTCATTTTTTCTCTAGAAACAGATAAGGCTATTCAGAAAAATTTAAATCGTGAAAAGTATTAAAATATTAAACGTTATTATTTAATTTTAATGCTATTATATTTAAAGTTAAGGATATGTACACACAAAACAAAATTAATTAATGATTTCCTTCTCTTAAAAGCGTCATTAAAATTTATTTACAAAGACATACATTGTATCGGAAAGTAACCTTGTGGCTGATTTTTAATCATGTAAGAATATTTTGAATTCTCAATGACACCAAACTGTATAGAAACTTTATTTGGTATATAAATTAGATGTGAGTAGAAACAGCACTTTTTAATTTGTTAATCGACAAAATAGAGATCCTATTCTTTTAAAATTAAAAGGAAGATAAAAATATGTAAACAAGAGAGATGGGAATTTTAAAAAGTAACTTTCAAAAGAAAAATTGTGACCAGTAATATGCGAAAATAGAATGTTAAGTTAAACAATCAGTTGTTAATTATTTAAAACCTGGATAATACAAATGAACTATTGATACAAAAGTGAAAATTATAGAATTTTGAAAAAATGGTGTGTGGAATTTTCTGATTCATTAATTAAAGTTTTTTTAAGCTTCAGACTCATTAAAAGGAATATTCCACTGTATAGAAAAATATTAAATGGAAATTTTATGCTTATGCAAAAGGAACATTTTTAGAACGATTTCGATAAATTATTTTGAAAAATGTAAATATTTTTTGGAAAAAAACTAAGACAATTTATTATTTGAAATTAAAAATTATCGTCAGATTCTTTCATTTTTTTTTCTTTTTCCAGAATTTCGAATGCTTAATTTATGCTTTTCCAGGAAAACTTTTTGAAATTCACGATATAAAACATTCTGGGTGCACAAAATAAGCATTATTATTAAAAAGAAAAGAAAAATTCGCAAATCATTACTTTTAAATGGAAAGGTTTTCTGAATCAAAACATGGTAAATACTGTTTCGGATGTTTCTAAAGCGAATAAATTAATAATAGCAGACAATCCCCATCTCAGTAATCAATTTTAAACATCTACAACAACAGCTAATAAAATAATAAACCAAAAAATATCACTTAAAATAGTTAAAAAAATCATTGTGATCCACGTTTTTCTTCGATACAGAAAGAAACATTTCATAGAATGATACATAAAAACCATTTGGCAGAAGGAATTAAAATAAAATATCTTTTACTGAACTTCGATTTACTTAAATATTGCATCAAAAATGGTTTACTTACTACTGAAAAAGTAGAGAAATAGTTACAGAATCTATTTCCGAAAATGCCTAGAACGTTTCAATAAATATCTTATTACTGGGTCACAGGCTTTCCATAAAAAGAGAAATTATAAATAGAAGAGTAAAAGAAGACAATGTTAAAATCAACTCAGCATACTTTATTAGAAGAATATTTTACCCCCTATTTTTATTGAAAAAAATAGATTTATTTAGAAATAATTTAATAGTTTTTTTCAAAAAATAAAACTCCATCAAGGGAAGTCATATTTCAAAATTTACTTCTGCACTTCATTGGGAAAAAAACGAAAGCTTACATAGATATTTCATGATTTTATCTAACATATTTCTGAAGTTTCACGTATAAACTATTGTGCCTTTGACTTGCTGATAGAGTTATTTCTAAATGCAGACTTATCAGAATCGATGGACTCTAGAAAAATAATGAAATAGAGAAAAATGGTTAGCAATATTCTTCAAAATTTTACGGTTGATATAGAGTAATACAAAAGCCAGATATAAAGTAGTATTTTTTCCAAAATTTACACACACCGAGTTTCTATCTCAAGTGGACTCTTATATTCTCTTCAGTATTTGACCATGATTCAAAATTTCGTGATCCGTTTCATATAGGTTCTGCTTAGCTGCGAAATGGAACGCTAGTAAACAATTGAACAATCAATCAAATAACCATCACAAAATATAGAGGTATTCTGGAAAATTCAGTTTCATGTAAGGGGTTCTTTCATATTTGCAAATAAAAATTAGGTGATACAGAAACATTTTTACTATAATTTTTTAAACTGTCGTTTTTAATTTACATAAATTATACATTTGCCAATAATCAGTAAATGAAGAGTAAAACTTGTAAAAACAATACTCTTATAATTATACAGTATGCCCACTAAAGTCTCTTGCCACCCTCTTAACTTCGGAACGGTTGTTGCTATATTCATATAAGTGGAGTCTAGGTGTTATAAAATAGTCATACGCTACTGAATAAAACCATCTACGGCACTATCTGGTGGTAGACTGCTGAGTTAGCATGTCTATATCGAAAAAGGAACGAGATAAAGGGGACAAAAGATTTACAAAGTTATAGAGCATAATTGATGTAGTGTGAAAAGACACATTGTGGACATTAATGCAAAGAATAGAATGGTTAAAATGTGAATATTGTTTTTTTTTCTCGTGATTTTATACACTGTGACGTGAGAAAAGCGATCTGAGAAAGGAAAAAACAAATAGCTATAACAATATAAATTTATTTTGAGGTATTCAAACTTCTCACCGTCAGCTGCAATACCCATTTGGATCTTAGTTTGAATGTCACATTTACACGTTGGAGCATAGAGCGTGATGCTTTGGCACAAGCATCCGTAATGTGCAGTGCCGATTTAAGGTCCTTCCGGGCCCTGGGCGCAGAATATCTACAGGTCCCCTTGGTTTTGGCGGATCAAAATTTATAACCAAAAAATTTGGTTAAGTCTAGCTTATCCGGGCCCTTGTGGGTCCAGGGCCCCTGGGCACCCGCTTCAAGTGCCCAATGGATAAACCTGCACTGGTAATACGTCATTTAAAATCCTGCATTGTTTGTGGAAGGGACGTATACACCTGCTGCTTCAGGTATCCTCACAGGAAAAAGTCCGGTAGAGTCAGATATGGCGAAAGTAGACACCATTCTTCGCGCGTGACACTGGCATACCTAATTATTACCAGCATGACGGCGCTCCTGCTCATGAGACATCTTCATTGCAGTAGTACATCAGCCAGGAATTTGGGAATCAAATAATTCTCAAAATGTTTTTTTTTTTCGTACTAAATCGATGATGTTCGACAATTTTGCAAAACACTTTTTACCTCTACCTCATTCCATTTTCGAGATACGAATGCTAACTCCACAGTTTACCCCCAGGTAGCACCGTGGCTGGTTTTATTGAGTAGCGCATGGCTAATTCATACTATATATACACACCACTTTTATGAATAACATCATCCATTCTGAAGTTAAGAGAGTGGAAAGGTATTTTAGTAGGTATACTGTATAGTCTTAATGCTTATTAGATTATGAATTAACACATTATATTCACCAAATCTACCCCCGCCCCCAATTGGAATTCCACAATACCACCAAATATTCAGATTAGAGTTTGTATGAAATGCCATAATATTGAATAATTATGTGAAATTTAACGACATACATCAGGGTGTGGCTATTTGCTAAATGTGCTACCACAAATATTACTGAATAGGTATTAATAGCTTCACAATATCACGTATCTAGATACTAAAACATAGCATAATCTATCTTATGATAAATGGATTATCTATAACGTTCGCCACATTTTATCAGATTTACTATCTTGGCTATAGTTTATTACGTATCTTTGTGTTATCATGATATAATTAAATCTGGGTAACCAAATTGCACATTGCAGCTGCAATTATTATTAATAATATTAAAAATACTATTTATTTGATTTAAACTGAATGTAAGAATTTCTCTTTTCTTATCTTAGTGATACATTTATAGTTTCTAAAATTTTGAGCCGATATTTCAATATAAATTTAAGACAATATTTTTCAACACTAGAGTTTGTTTAAAAGCTGTAACTACGAATAGAGAAATTTTTTATAAAAATGTTTGATCCCTTAATGCATTTATTGAATTTTTGTTAAAATCCACTGCCTCAATCTTAATGAAACAAGAAAGATCAAAGTAAATTAGTTTTACTATTTCTAGATAACTCACATACACGTGTTTAACAATAATTGTTCATACAGTGACATTCAAATGTTATGGCATACCCGGTGTCTTGATGATCACATAGGGATAATGAAAATAAAGTTTATATGAATGATCTAGAGTCAATAAAACTTTATAAACCATTTTCGTCCATTACTTATCTTTTAAAAGAATTGAACATATTTCTAATTCATTGAAAGCGTAATCAAAGATACTAAGATCAATTTGATTTGGAATATTCCTTAATTAAAAATAAAATTTTTTAGCACACGAATTACGCTCCCTATGCGAGATTTTTTCTAGATCTTTACTATATTTCAGTGCTTCTCAAACTTTCAATATTAGTGACCCAAGATTCAATCATAAGTTTTATCGCCCCCCCCTCCATACAATACCAAAGTATTGAATTCAATAATAGTACTATATTTTAATGCTAAAGCTAGAATACGACTTAAGCCTTTTAAGTGCCACCGGTGTATATAAATGTCTCACTAAGCTAAAGCGTTATTTTCTCCGGACGTATATATACGTCTCTCCAAAGTACGATCTTTTCTGGACATTGCTATCCTTGAAATTATTCCGAAGGGTATGTAATGCAATAAAAGGACCTTGACAGTATGTTCGGTGGCATTGAGAGCGAATTGCGCAACTTTTAATCGGCAGTTAAGGGAATGATTATAAACCGAACAAAGTATCAAGATAAATTTTAATTTTTGTAAACGATTTTATATATGACAAAATTATTAAACTTGTTCTTAACTTAGTATTGTTAAATTAATTATCAAATACATTGAGTATTATTGATACATTTATAAGTGAATTATATCAGTGTAAATGAGTATTTTATTTTTTATTATATCTCAGAATGTATTTTATTTACTTTCATTAAATTTGTAATTTTTTTTAAAAACAGTCTTTTGTTTTAGACCTTTTAATATGTTCGCACCCCCTTCACAGAGTTATCACTCACCCCAAGGGGCATGCCCCACAGTTTGAGAAACGCTGCTATATGCGGAAAAAATTCTAATTTCGTACAGCCGAAATGCACTACAACATTTTAGTGATTTGTCCACCGTAAACGATGAAACCTGCTTATCTATTCTGCTCAAACTGAGGAAGATCTCTCAATCCCACGATGTTCACCTCCAATGTATTCCATCACATGTTAACATTAATGTAAATGAGATCGCTGATAGATATACCAAAGATAGTAGTATGAATGAAACGGCCACTGGCTATTCGCTTACTTCTTAAGAACTATAATCAAATGAAAGATCTGTTCTCAATTTAAAATGGCGTATTCCACATACGTGCCAATGGTACATAGGTACATCTTCTGGATCTCTGTTGGAAATCAAAGCAACTGTTACTCCCACATGGCTCTGGCTAGACTAGGCAGTAGCTACCTTAAACGTCTTTCTTTTGATAGAGGCAGAAAAATCCAACACGCTTGTAAAAAGTGTTGTGACTATCCAGCTTAATAGGATCACATTGTCGGTTGCATGGGACTTTCTAAGGGGGACTTAGCATCCGATTCCCTTATTACTATAGATTTTCTGTAGAAAATTCTGGAGCTGATGTCACATATGTCAAATCATTCGAATATAAGCAAAAACAACAATACTAATTTGCATTAGAAAATTACAGATTATACTGACGAAACAAAGATCACAATATATATTACGAAGGAGCGGTTTTTGATCAGACTCTGGGTAAGATAACACTTTATGTAAGTTTTTCTTTTCATTCGATATCGGGAAAGTGCCCATTTATTTTTGGCAAGTGAGTAAAATGCTTGGAGCAAACAGCAGTGCTATTCTGTATTCTTCTCAGACGAATTAAGATTGCCTTAGAATGAGTTTATTCGGAAAAAACAAATCATAAGACACTAACAAGCAAACTCTTGCCAAAAAAAAAACTTTCAAAGAGAGGGTGGAATTGTGGTTTAAAATATAAGGATCACCCAAATGAAAGTGGCATTACAGTCGGTTTGATAAATGGTTTAATGTATTGTATACAAAGGAAATGAATAATACTAATATCAAATAGGCTAAGCTGTAGCAGATAGGCTAGGAAAAGTCAACTTGGAGGTTGAAACAAGTGTCCCATTGGTCCATGATATGATGGATACCTTGGGTGAAGAAGCTTCGGTGTTAATTTTGGAATTAATTTTCAAATTTTCAACAAAAGCTTGAACCTCATTATCTTTGAAAATTGCAGTCCTTTCAGAGCTTTCTGGAGTGCACCAACGATGTGGTATTCATACGGCGAGAAGTCCGGGATGTAAGGGTGATGTTCAAGAACCTCCCAGCGGAATTGTCATAATAATGTTTGGCACGCGCTACAGCCAAATAAGGACGAGCATTATCATACAAGATGATATCCCCGTCGGACAGCACGCCACGTCAGAGTTTCTTGATATTCTTTTTCAGTTCATGCCATGGGGTACAGTACGTGGCAATATTGAATCCTGTATCGTTTGGTGGCATCCATAATGCGAACAATGTTTTTTTAACTTGCTCCCACCCTATGGCACATGCATCTAGAGGGATTGATATTGCATGCGCCTTCGGGGCATGTGTTATTATCTTTCTCTTCAAACTGGGGAGTTATTGCAACAATGCCATTTCCTTTAGGCCCCTCTTATAATATACCTGTGGATGATCACACTTACCTGCATGTGTTCCATATAGGAATGTTAAATAATGTGAAATATCTAAATGAGATTCGGGCTCATGAGATTCCACATGTCACACCACTTCTATTATCGAGGAAGAATTCATTCGAATGGATGGTATTGAGCTATATCCTTGTTCATGAAAAATTTTTAAAATGAAGAGTTGAGAATAGACTGCCAATAATAATTTATAATTTAGTGTAGTCTTATTCCCACAACATTGATTCCAATTAAATACCTGTTACTATAATTCAGGTACTATAATGCCCAAATTAAAATTCAATTTAACCCCTTTGACTGCCAATTACAAGTTAAGCGATTCCTTCCTCAGTGCCAACGCGTTTCACATAGGCGCTCGTGTATTGGAGGGAAAAGGATAAGCATAAATAAGCACATTTTTCTCTGAATTAAGTAAATTCTTCGAAAACACACTGTCAAGATCATTTTATTGCAATCCAAAGTCTTCGGAAAGGTTTTATTGAAAGCAGTTAAAAAAATAATCTTATTTCGAAAGAATATATATATATATATATACCAGTGCGTAATGTGTCCTGGACACATAACGCACTGGTTGAGCGATATGGATATATACGCCTACGGCATTGAAGGGTTTAATCCTAAGACCTGCATTGAACGTTTAAAATACAAAGAAAGAACTGAAAAAATACAATAGATGCGTAGTAAATTTAAACACTTATATTTCTTTGACGTCCATCTGAAAAAAATTTTGACAAGCTGTATGCATACAAATTTCTCAATACCATTGCAAAATAAAAAAAAATGCCTTAAATATAATAACTTGCACATACGACCTTTTACACCTTAAATGTACTTTACAAAATACGTCTAGCCTTACACATGTCAAACAAACATTAATATAGTGAATAATAGATATCACACACAGTCGAAAAAGATTTTAGTATCTGTGAATGTCCCCAGAGGGTCACATAGTTTCAACCAGGACCTTTCTACAGAGGGATTATTCTTCAATAGAATCTTCGCGAATGAGAGAAAGAAAAAGATAATACTTCATCCAGCGTGAAATGACAAATGGGATTTAGTGGTCTTAGTCCATCGATATATGAAAGCTTGAAAAACAAGAAGAAACACAATATAAATGTTATTTACTTTGTCACAATGCATCAAACGCATTACATCACATAATACAAAGATATATACTCAAGTCATTCTTAACCTAACGGATAGTTAAAATAAAAATCTAGTTGTTAATAAACTAAAACAGGATTAAATATATATATATATATAAACAGAAACAAAATTTTCTCAAAAAATGCTTATAAAAAAGGGGGAACGTTCCGTAATATTTCATTTGTCTTGATTATTTAAAGCAATCTGGAATATCTAGTTACATATTTGAAGATAAAACTTTAAAATATAGCCGCTGTAAGCTTCATAGGAGTTTCCAGTGACTAAGGGGGAAGGGTAGTATCATTTCATTTTTCATGATAAATTATGAGATTTATGTTAAGTATATGAGGAATTGCTTGATTAAAATAGAAAATAAGTTCATTAAATGGAGAGTATTTATTTTATTTGTACTTTAAGTATTTTTATTTAATATTTTTGCCCAAAATGTTCCAAAAATGGACATTTTTTATTACATATAATTAAGTATAATACTTAACACAATGCAAAAATGTAAGAATTTTATTTTAATTTTCAATTTTAAAGTTTGCACACACTATTACTTATTTTACAATTGTAGAACACAAAAAGCCTTAAACGTTTGCCTTTTATAAGTACAATCTGCATGCTACGAAGAATGTTTCATATATAGTAAAATAATTTCTCTCATATAAAAAATTTCATGTTCGTACCTTTTTTTCAATTGGTTGACGATTTTGTATGTCTGCATATACATGCGCAAACAATCTGACGCATGGTGTAGCACTGTCTTACATTGCAATAGAGGCAGAGATAACAGTGGTTTTTAGGGTTGTCTTTCCATTTTCATTTCTTCTCAAGCAACAAATTACACATTGACCTTCCAATCCCAGTTATTTATCGAATATTTTGAAGAATCTAAATTTCTGCCTTTAATGAAAAATTCCCACCTTCACCATAAAGAAAATCCCGGATGAGGAGTATTCCAGTACACGATGGACAAACTGCATCACTAAAAAACTAGCACTAATAATCTCACTATAAGAATTAAAAATGTGTGCAAATCAAGGCTAAAAAGAAGAAAATATCAGAGCCCGTACAGCATGCGGGCAAACCAGTTAAGCGATTATTTTCCAATAGTTCCAACCAGTTGATGAAATAATTTTTTACATGTAGGTGTAGAACAATTTTTAAAAAGTATATCATTTCTCAAAACTCTTCTATATTCTTAAAGCGTCACATACAATAAAGTTTGATGAGTTTTTTTTATCGAGAAAAAATTGGTTAACTTAAATTCACATTAAACTTAATAAACATAGCAATTTTTACTATACATACAATTAGTATTTTTGCAGTACAAAGTTTTGTTACAAATTTAAATAAAATTCTTAGGGTTTTTTTTCCATCTGTATGAAAGGAAATATGATAACTATTCTCTTGTTTTTAAAATGTCAAATATTAAAAATAAAACCTTTTGAACAGGGAAAGAGTGAATTGAAAAAAAAGCATTCTTATAAAAATCTATGAAAATATCTAATCCACTAAAAACTCAGTTTGTTATTATGAACGTATTTGAATGGACACATTTTTTCTTCGGTAACACTACATCAATATCTTAGGATTTTTATGTAGTAATTTTCTGCTTATTATACCCTAAGAAAAGAAAGGATTATGAAACATATTCCAAGGCTAGACGATCTTAGATTCTTAAAACAACACCAACTATACATAGTGAGCGCTGACAGCTTAAAACACATGCTTAAAGTGTTCCCTTTCGTTCCAGTGTACCAGTCGTTTTCTGTAGGCTGTAGAGTGAAGTGAGATATATTTCATCTGACATGAAGCACTATTTAAAACCCCCAACGTAAGATCTCATTGACTAATGGGTAAAATGATTGGTTATTTTTTTCTATTAAAGACTACCTCAGACAATATGCTTTTATTGATCACTTTTTATCTTAATCTTGTAAATTTTTGCAAAAAAATCAAAGAGAGGTAATATTGGCAAACATCACAAATTAACGGGAGTCACCTGTCAACGTCGCCAAATTGCGCCACGTGTTTTCTTCTGCTTTATTTTTAATGTTTATATACATTTTTAATTCATGTTGCTGTATTTTCTTTTTTTTTCGACTCTTTAAAGGTTGATTACAATGAAACTTCGACAATATTATGGTCCCATCCTGGGAAATCATTACTGCAAAAATGATTGGAGAACAGATATATTTTGCTTATATATGTATTTCAAAACAACTACAATAGGTGAAACAGGTACACGTCTCAGTGGAATATAATCTTGTGATTTTCTCGTGTTTATCTAACATGGTTCTGCTGCAGAAAAACAATAGATCATGTTTTATATTATGCAGAATTCCATATAAGTAACGCTCAAAATCCTGAGTGCGTTGATTTGTGACAGGTTCGATTCGAAATTCTTACCTCTTAGAAATAAAACTAGTTTAAGTCTAGATTAAGGGGAGGTCTTGGCAATGTGAACCGTTGGTGTGGTGTGGTAGTTAGGAGAGGGGGTGCCAGCTCAAGTGTCGTCCGCGTCACTGACCAAGTTTCAAAATTACGCGGACCGTCGCCAAAAGCCCTCGTGTTGCTAATCAGTGCGACGTTAATATTCTCTCACTCACTTGGCAATGTGAATTTCTTTTGGCGACCGAAATCGTTCGCCAAGCTACTTCATTTAGCGATTGGTGTGTCGCATGTACATTGAATTGGCAATCATGTGCTTCGTTTCATATTATGTCGCCAATAGGTTGCGATAATATGTAAGTACTCGACACATATTATACAACTTTTATATTTCTAGAAAAGTTATTTCCTAATTGAATTTTAAGCAAAAATAATGAATTTTTCTAGAGTTTTTAAGCAGCCACATGGAAAAGCTGTCTTCAGTGTATTTTAAAAATTCAATCGGTTCTAAGAACTCCATTTCAAAACACTTTTAAAATAACGAAAATGTTTGTTTTACTTGCACGAGGTTTGCTTTGGCTCACACATCTGTTCGTGTTTCTTTGGGAATATATTCATTTCTCTTCATATAAAATTAAATCTGCTTTCTCTCAAGACATGGAGCTCAATAGCTTGGAGGCGAATGACGTAAATTGCTAATGAGAAAATGTGCCTTGAATAAAGAATCCGGTTTTACTGTTTTAAAATTACTGTTTTTAAATGTACTGTTTTACTACTGTTTTCCGGTTTATTGTCTTTAAATAGTATTTTAAACCAGTAAAATTGGTAAATATCTTCTAAAAACCATAATTCAGATTGCCAAATCTATCTTAGATTCTTAAAACAGCACCACTGTACACAGTGAGCGTCGACAGCTTAAAGCACATGCTTAAAGTGTTCCCTTTCGTTCCTGTGTACGAGGGTATTCAAAATACGAGGGGGGGGGGTCGGAAAATAAGTTTCCCCTTTCAACTGTGGTCGGAGTTGTACGTGAAAGTCAAATCATAGAACGAGACATAACTTTTTTTTTCCACATAAGTACCAAGTACATTGAGACATTTGTCATACGCTTGACAAACTACAAAAATCCCTCCAGGAAAAACTCAGGGCTTTCCATACGGAAGAAGCGTTAAACGGCTACGGGCGAACGACGAAAAAATCTGGTGAACGTGCCAGACACCAATACACCATTGGGTAGAGGTCAACCAAGATCAAGCAGATGGATTCGGAAAATATGGTTTGGGCTTCTCAGATCTGGTGTTCTGTTGTTGGATGTCAATGCCAGACCACAATCGGCGACGGCAATGCAAAACCATATTGCAACTCTTGGTTGGGAGCGCCTACACCAAACACCATACAATCCTGATTTTGCACCAAGTGGCTTTTATCTGTTTCCGGCTTTGAAGAAAAATCTCGCTGGGAGTCGCTTTGGAAGCAACGCTGAAGTCCAGCAAGCCGTTAAACGCTTCTTCCGTATGCAAAGCCCTGATTTTTCCTAGGAGGGCTTTGTGAAGCATATCAAGCGGTATGAGAAATGTCTTAATGTACTTGGCACTTATGTGGAGAAATAAAGTTTTGTCTTATCTTTAATATCTCATTCTACGTTTCAAATTTCATACGCAACTCTGACCACAGTCGAAAGGGGAAACTTATTTTCTGACTCACCCTCGTACCACGAATAACGTCAAATCATTCCCATCTACTACTGAAAGTAGGAAGTGAAAATATACATAAGAGAGGTTAATGTAATAATCGAATGAAACACTGTTGTGTTGTTGTTACTAATGCCAACTGATCTATGTGGGAAATTTGGAAAGTATATTTTAAAAACTAAGCCCTCAAAAAATATAAAACTTTAAAAAAATTCGCAAACTACATTTACTAACGTTTCTCTTTTTTACTTAATTGGCGTCGGAAACCGGTTTCCGAGTCAAGAAACAGTCCATGCCTTAGCTCTTTTGACAAAGAAGTTTACTATAACTACAGAAAAATCGCCAAATTTGGCAGTATGTATTTAATATTCTTTTGGTGCGTTGAATAACAAAGCAATGAAGAATGATTATCAAATATAAACTTTGTTTCAACGACGCAACCAATATACTCCGTTAGAATATTTTCTTTGTATATAGCGTATCTTCATAAGTCAGTAACAGCCTCCGGACAGAGGTGAGGGAGTTCACCAGGCTTTCTACTTTTCATCTTACTACAGTTGATCAAATTATGATCAATAAAATGAACGGAGGGGAAACTCTCAATTGCCAAAGTCTCCGGGCACATACACGGGATCTCCATGGTAATATTGTGCAAAAAACACACATGGCTTCGTAATGAGGAATTAGTTGAAATTGAAAATTTTAAATACATAACACAGTATAGACGACCAAGTATTAATCATGGGGGTGGGGTCACCACCTATGGAAACGTGCGTAATTCACAACATAAGTTTATTGGCCATCAGGATGATGTTGTGAGAAGAAATACCCAGTACGTTAATAAAACTGAACCTAATTTGGGGAATATATCCAACGAGTTGCACTTTACCTAACCATAAACCCACTGTCGCCATCACAGTTTATATTTCTATCAATCAGTATGTTATTGGCATTATAGATTATATGCACGAGACATTATTATCATATACAGAAGTGGTTCTAAACTTACTGGGGAAACAGTATCATGTATTTCCACTCATACTTGGTGGTGATTTCAGTATTGATTTCGATATAGGTGAAGGATTCAGATTTGTACAATTTTTAAAATCTGAGCTTAATTTTCTTTTTGTTTCTGGTAGAGCACTGGGGACGACTAGGTATAGTACACTCATGTCCATAAATTAAGGATAATGAAGTTCAGGCAAAGAAAGAGACAGAAGCAAAACAAATTTGACTTATTTGTAAAGTCTATTTATTAAACAAAAGGTAAAGAGCAAAAAGATGCTATATGTTTGACATAATTAATAAAAAATTGCGATTTTTACTCCCTGAAGCAAATTTCAAAAAGAACCTATTTACAAAAAACAGTATAACATGGTTAGTATGATGGTTAATACGGAGTATGTCTCCCGACGATGCAATATAGGCCTTACAACGATTACGCATGCTGAGTATCAAATTATCAATCTGATCTTGGGAATATTACACCACTCATCAAGCAAATGCCCTCCGAAGTTCCGGTAGACAGGTGCGAGGGGGTTGACGGGCTGCAATTCGTCGGCCAAGCATATCCACACATGCTCTATTGGATTCAAGTACATGAGTATGCTGGCCAATCATACGGGTGATATCCTCCGATTGAAGGCATTCGTCTACAATGTTTGCACGGTGAGGACGGGCGTTGTCATCCATAAACAGAAAATCAGCACCCATGGTGCCCCGAAACAAACGTACATGTTTTTCCAGGAATGGCATCCCGATAGATGTGGCCTGTTATCGTTACACTCTGAACATGCAGGTCAGTTCTGGAACCAAGAAAATTCCTCCCCAAACGAGCCATCCTGCACCACCGTAACGGTGTCGTTTAATGGTGTTCTCTTGGTGGTAACGGGTACCTGGCGCCCTCCATATGAAAGTCCGGCGAGAATCAGACTGCAAATTAAAACTGGACTCGTCGGAAAACATCACACAAGACCACTGTTGTGGTGTCCACAATGCATGCTCTCTATCCAGTTCGCAGGCGACAGTGAGTTGTGGTAAGGAGAACACATCTGACAGGCCTACGAGCATATAGACCAATGTGCCCTAAGCGTCTGTACACGGTCTGCCTTGAAACTGTCGTACCGGTAGCTGAAGAGAGCTGGCGAGATAGGTCTGATGCTGTGCTCCGTCTGTTTCTTTTGGCAGTAACTGCCAGATACCGGTCCTCATTCGGCGTTGCTAACTTGGGAGCGACCTGTGTTGTAAATCTACTCCCATTACCAACATCTTGGAATCGATTGCCAAAGCCTGGAGATGACACTCTGGGCGATTCCAAGTTCCTCGGATACTTCGAGCTGGTTACGTCCACATTCCAGTCGTCCGATAATTCTACCACGTAAAAAAACCATCCAAATGCTTCTTTGTGCCATAACTATGCGGTTATTGCACTGAAAGGCTTTTAAAGCGCTTGTAAACAATTTTGCTTCTTTGCCACCATTCCTTATATACCCCTCTCTTACACTCTCGTCATTGTGACGTACTATCCGCGCCATCTGGTGGTTTCCTCTAATTTGCATATTCTTCTTCAAGATGTGTGTGATAATTCTACAGGTGAAATTTTTATTTTAGAGTTCAATTTCTGTGTGATTCTGAATTATCCTTAATTTATGGACATGAGTGTACAACCAATGATGCGATGTTTTCACGATTTGCAAATCACCTATCTACCAAAGTTCTCGTATCATAATTTAGTTACCACAATCTTCTCGTGACAGTGATTAATAATGGTGGGAGAATGTAATTAATACTCTCAGTGAATATTAATAGTGAAGCAAATTAACCTTCTTAACAATGGGCTCATGTACTGTGAGTAACCAATATTTTATGTAAATAATCGATGCGTATATTATATCTTTATATATAAATATTACGTGTCACAGTGTTTGTCCGCGATGGACTCCGAAACTACTCAACCGATAATTATATAATTTTGCATACTGTAAGTCATTTCGTCCAACTTAAAACATAGGATGGTTTTTATTTCAATTTATCACGCCATAATTTTTTTATTGCCGGAAATGTGAAGAATCCGGAAAAAAACGTTTCCAGATTCCAGTAAGGGATGCTCATTCGGTACTCTCGACGTTATTTCTGAATTGGCGTCACTTTGCGTTAGCTTTCTGTTTGGAAGACGGGAAAGGTTGAGGTAGTTTTGAGTCTCGCTGCGTATAGTAAAAAGGGGAATTCCCTCATATAACGCATCACAACCGATAGTTTTTTTTTTTTATTCTTAAAGATTGATTTATTGAAGAACAGTAGAATATAAGAAAAAAATATAAGGAAATATTCTTAAATATATTTTTATCGCATAGTATTATTTTTTTTTGAATTTCATTACTGTGAAATGAATCAATATCGTTGCATTTAAATAAAAATTATTTTTAAAACTTTTAGTATCAGTGATTTAAAAAAAAAATCCAAAAACTTTTTTGAACAAACTTTAATAAAACACTCAAAATACTTAATAATTAATAACCTTCCCGTGTGTCGAACGTTTCAAAAAATCCTCACAATTTTACTTCAAGATTTATGATAGTAGTGAAGTTTTGTAATTTGAAAATTTTCTAATTTTCTGTCTTTTTTCAACATACAACTATTTTTTAAAAGGCTACATTTGGTTTCTGGGGACTAAAAAATTGCAACGAAAGAATTGAAAAGTGAGTGAGTGATTAATAAATTCGCATTGTTTGCCTATTCGAGGGTTTTTGGCGACGGACCTCGAAATTTTCAACCATGGTCAAGTGACGAGGACGACACCTGAGCTTTCACCCATCTCTCCTAATTACCACACCACACCAACGCAAGAACAGATTTCGAAAAAGGGAGTAGAAAGCGAAGAAGAAAGAAACAAAGAAGTAAACGTAATTTCGAAAAATTATATTGGAAGTACTGATTTTGTGAAGAGAAAGGAAAATGTTAAACGAGAAAACCATTGATACGCACTCATAGGCCTTGCACTCAATCGTACGCATAACACCCACGCAAAAGTGCTGGCGTCAGAAAGAAAGGAGGAAATTAACATGGGGATTAAGTAATACCCTAGGTAAAAAGCCCGTGCAACGCCGGGCCGGGTCAGCTAGTATATATATATTATATATATTATATATATTATTTTACCGAATCAATATGAAAAATGTTAATAGAGTTTAAAAAAAATACATGCATGGATTCAGTATTACATGAAATGCGTTTATTTACTGTTTGCCTACTATATAATCAAAAAGACAACCGTATTTAAGGAGTAAACTCCATTCGTGCGTCGGAGCCGACGCACATAGGTTTCTTATACATAATCCATTACTTCTGTATTCATCCAGATCTCACTTCTAAATAAAGATATCACATCTTAAAAAGCAAATGTAAAAAAGAAAAGGGTAAATAGAGAAAAGATTTATAAGTTATATATCACATACCCTTACCATTTTCTATTTTATGTAATGTGTTTTTGTCTACGCATTATTAATAATGATTTTCTAGAGTGAATATTATGAAATTTTTTCATTTACTTCAAATTTACATTATACTTTAAATTTACACATTGAAAATATAACTCCTTGACGGATTAAGCCGAAAATTATGCAAAAAAATCCAGGTTAGTCCGCAACTTAAGTGTCAGACGGATAGACTCCATAGTTTCAGGTTCTTGGGTTCTTGCGCCTATCTTGTGAGTCTTATTTATTAATCATCTAACATGAATATATGACTTTTTGAGTCTCGAATGGACTTATACTGAGATGGTGCCAGTCTAGGTTATATAGCGAGATCAGAAGAACAACATTGCTAGTGCAATGCGTGATAGAATAGAAAATTTTACAATAATTGAGTGTAAAGAAAAAGGAAAAAGCTTTTTAAAATGATAAAACTAAATTTTTCACATTTTTCATAAAGTAGCTAAAATTGAATGTCATCTTTTTTATGAATAATACTTTTTTAATATAAGTTTATACAGTTTCTTAAAGTTTCGTAATATGTAATCTGAAAGAATTTAAAGGAATTAATAAATCTTTTTTAAAAATTTACTATATTATATTTATATATATATATATAATATATATATTCAAAATTTCTCTACAAGAGAGAGATGAATTACATGATTAATACTTAAAAGAATATCAATTGCCTGATAACAAGACAACAGAATTTAGAAGGAGATATGAAAGATTGAAATAACACAGTAAAATATAAAGAATGGATGCTTCAGTATTATCAACATTGCTGACTTAGGACAGCTAGTATACATAAAATTTTCTTTAAAAAAATCCTTCTGTATAAAAGTGGGGTTGAACATGTTTTTGGCCAGCCAACCTTCCCCCTTTTTTGTTAATAATACCAAGCAAATACCAATTGGAAATAATGGATAGGAAATCTAAATCCATTATAAGGAAAAGGTAACTTACCCAAAAATTGCATACTGAAATGCAGAGCCCCGCGCTAAATCTGAGTACAATAAACAAGTTATTGCCAGATTCTGGACCAAAATACAATTTCAAACAAAGCAATGGCTGAAAAATAGCAACTTAGCAAAAAGTATGAAAAGAATAGAAATAATAAATAAGAATGTAAACATACTACCATTATCTTAGACTCTTAATATGGTTTAAAAGTTATAATATATTCTAAAAAGTAATTTTATCTAAAACTAGAAACTGGGGGTATTTAAAACTATCTAGGAAGAATATAAATCTATATATAAACCTTTTAAAACTATGGACATTTAATCCTTACTATTTAGATTTTCATTATTTAAATATCTATTAATAAAATTAATAGGGTAGAGTTTTGAATTAAACAGTATTTAGTAAAATGTTTATAATTTTTTATTTTTTCTGATTTATTAGAAACTAGAAATTTATTGCGTAGTGTGTAATTAAGAACAATATTTCTGAATATAGATACATGCCCATTACTCTCCCAATGCGGTACTTTTATAATATTGAAATTAAAATCTTCTCGTTTATCATAAATATTAGTAACTATTTTATAATCTTTAATTTAATTTCTATATCAAGAAAATTTGCTTCGTAACTGTTACTATTTGTCTGTATTAAATTAAGATATTGTGGATAAAAATTAATATTAGGTATAAAGTTGTCTTGCTTGCCAAAAATGATTATATCATCTATATAACGAAAAAAATAAAATTCTAAGTTGTCTGTGAAACTATTTTCAAAATAATGTAAATATAAATTGGCAAGACAGTTGCTAGCTGGGCCACCTTGTGGTAGACCCTTAATCTGTTGATAATAATTACCATTATGATAAACATAATTCTCTTTTAGAACTAACCTAAGTAGAGAACCAAATCTATCATATTTGACATTTTTAAACAAATTATCTTTATGTAATTTTACTAGTGTTTTTATCATATCATCAATATTAATTGAGTTAAAAAGATCTTCAAAATCTAAACTAAATACTGAAAATATTTTTTATCTTTAATTTGTGCAATAAGTTCTGTACTATTTTTAAGAATGGCTGAAGTTTTTAGATTATTTATTGTATCTTGTAACATTTCATGTAGAATTTTGCCTGATTTGCTGATATATGTATTAAAACCATTAGTAACTGTTCTAAACTTTATTGGATTTTATGAAATTTAGGAGTAAGAAATACATGTGGAAATTTAAAATTATTATTAATTTGTATTTTTAATTGTTTATGAAAAGCCAAAATTCGATTATTTATTTCTCTATCAGAAATTGATGACCTAATAAAAGCTGTATTATTTTCAAAATGTTTGTTGAGCATTAAACTATAATAGTATTTACAAATGAAGGCAAAATTTCCAGGCACTTTATCAATATAAACTATAATAAATTTATTTTGTAATTTTTTAATCTGATTTTTAATATCATTAAAAAAGATGTTATTATCTGTACTAAAGTTATATTTATTAATCTGTTGTGTAATGTTACATTTAAACTCTGTGAATGCCTCTATAGGCATACTATATTTAATAGCAATTTTGTAAATGAATTGCTCAATATCATTATATAACTGATTTTTGATAATTTTATTATTATTGGATATCAAAGTCTAAAACCAGTACCTTTATTCATTATATTCTAAGATTATTGTCTTTTACAATATTGAGATCACCAGTAATAACATGCTGGTGATAGTTATCTTTGAATTCTTTAAATTCATTACAATAACATATTAAATTTTTTGCTTGATAGGTGCATTATAGTTAAAAATTGATCTACCTATTTTTTTATTATATTTAAAAGCCTTTTTAATAGTGATATTTTGAATTGGGAAAGTTGACATGTGTTTTTTAAAAAATGCTAGAAAAATTAATATTATCAAAGATTTATTCATATATAAATGTACAATATTCTGTTTGTATTTTTTATT